>JABEXW010000025.1:0-53561 GCA_013266185.1 Fusarium sarcochroum | reverse complement strand
ACATAAGAAACAACAACAGCAACAGCAACAGCAACAGCAACAGCAACAGCAACAGCAACAGCAACAGCAACAGCAACAGCAACAGCAACAGCAACAGCAACAGCAACAGCAACAGCAACAGCAACAGCAACAGCAACAGCAACATCTTCCTCCGCCTCCACCTCCGGCGGTGGCTGCTAAGACTGTACCTGGATCTGCTCCAGCACAACAGCCCGCTGCTCCTGCAAACCGCACACCCTCAGTACCAGCAACTGCTGCCCCGGCCCGACCTGTTATAGAACCCAGGCTGCTCAATGCGGTTGTCAACCTCAAGAATGGCCTGATCGAAAACCTCAAGAAGGCCCGCAACCCCAAGGCTGAAGGAATTGTGATGTCGGCGCTCAATCGCTGCATAGGTCTCAAGAAGGAGGCAACGGAGAATGATAAGATGGAGGCGATATGCATCAAGGGCATCCGCCAGCTCCTCGAAGGATTCATTCAATCTAAAAGCCCTACACCTGGCCCAGCTTCATCTGCTTCTCCCTCAGCTGCCGAAGCGCCACTTCTCCTCGACTCCAAAGTCCTCGCCTCGCTCACAGGCTTCAAAGACGTCTCTACCAAAGCTCTTAGCCCCAAGCTTGGTGAAGCTAAAGCGGAGGCTGTCACATTGTCTGCTATTGATCGGGTACTAGGCATAGCAGACGTCAGCATTGTTCCACCGCCTGGCGAAGGCGAGTCTGGCGGCAATTTTGAAGGTGTCGAGCAGCATCTAATGAAATCCATACGGCAACTTTTGACGGGCATGAACCAAAAGGTGCAGGGATCGTGATTCTACAGCGTTGCTATTAGCTTGTGGTAGTTGTTTTATCTGTTGTTTAATGGTCACGCCCGAGTTGGTTGAGAAAGAGAGAGGGGTAGATAGAGCAGGGCATAATGCTTTTCATGGCGTTTTGGACGGTCTAACGACGGATACGAACCAAGGGCGCTGGATATGTTATATCAATGTTATACCGTTCTAAGAATGGACGGTATGGTATCTTTGTGGGCTTTTTTATCATGACAGGAGGGAACATGTCGAGCCAACGAGCTTGATATAAAGGGACATGGAGTTTCTTATCGGGGTAATCCCTTTTTCCTCTTCACCTTGTCTCATATACCTCTAGAGCAAGCGATCGTATTATTCAATCAATCAATGTTTGTCATCAACCTTTGCCTTCGTTTCATGTGTGAGTGTTACTTGCAATGAAACCACACGACCCCTTTTCACATCTTGACTCTTCAACCTCCATGAGAACTTCTGGTCAACAGAAGTTCTCAAAACACACAGTCCAGCCGGCTCAATTATAAAATTGGTTTTATGTCACCAAGACGAAAAAAAGACCTTCTTTCATATTACAACCACAAGAAAAGAAGATTTGAAGCCGCTAGTATGTACCCGTCCAGACACCCCCTCCTTTTCCCCGAGTCCAGCAAATCATCCCCTGGCTCCGTGCATGAAAGGACCAGCAACAAAGTCCATCTTCATCATCATCGTCTTATTTTAACACGTCATTCTTGTTCGTTTTCGAAGCTGCGGGCCATGTTTCCCCGCAGCCACAGGCATCAGAACCTCTCTTTTCCATCCATCCGCGTCTGTCTCGTTGCAGTGTCTTGTCAAAGTTTCCGGTTTTCCTGCGCCCAAGGTATCAAATAAAAAGGATTAAGCTTCTATAGGAGGAGGTAGAAAGAGGAGAAAGGGGAATAATGTCGGGGAAAGATCAGAAACGCCTCAAACCAATTGAAAAGAAAAGCCAGGGACGTCATTGTTGTTAGAAGCTTCCTCAAGATGCGTGTGGGCTTTCTTGCTCAACATCGAGACTTGTTTTCGCTTCATCAGCCTTTTGGCCCCCCAACCTGTCGACGCCAGCAACACCGCTGTCGGCTTCATCGTAGGAGATCCCCAGGCCATTGGATTCCTTACCCGCCTCCTCTTCAGCCCCTTCTTCGAGGTTCATCAAGGCCGGTGGGCGATGGCGCATCTGTTTGGCCTTGGAAAGAGAAATCGTCTTCTGTTGGTAGGTTGTGGTAATAGGCTTGGTATCGTCACGATCAATGGTTGCTTTCATAAGAGCTGCCATCCACAGCCGCCCCTGCTTCAGGTTGGGCACAGCGAAATAATGTACGGTTGGCTTGGTGAAGTTTACGGCCCTTGAAAGGCCAGCCCTGGGAGGTACTAGCTTAAAGATGAAGATGGAATCGTCTCCTTTCTCCAGGTCGTCGGCACCAGTTTGGCTTGTAGGCATGTTCTGGCCCCCCAGGCTTGTGATCGTGGCATGTAGACCTGTCAGTTTTTCGTTGTCGGCCGGTAAAACTCGATGGAAGGAAATGTCAATGAGTCCCTTTTCTTGGTCATCATCTTCCGAGTAGTAGTACGCCAGACGTCGTCCTTTGAGGACGAAGAAACGCGGCTTCCATGTTGTCATAAGGTTGGAGCTCTTTTTCCTCATCCAACCACTGTAATCAGCATCTTTGCTTGCCTCCTTGGGAGAAATCTTGAGCAGGCCACGGGTGTAGGCGCTTGTCTCCTTCTTGCCCTTCTTTCCAGCTTTCTTATTGACTTGGCCCACGGGGGTACTGGGGCTCTTCGCAGCATCGGGGGATTCGAGATCGAAACTGGCCCCACCGGAGGGTGTCGTCGAACCGGTCCGCGCGGGTGAATCAACTATCATATCCTTGTTGGTCGAGTCGGTCGGGGTTGAAGCTTTGGACCGATCGAGGCTTAGGTTGTCAGATATGGCCCGCATACCCTTGCTTCCGGCTAGAGCAATAGGTTTGTTGACCATAGACGATAACCAATCCGAGTTGAAACCTTGATGCCTGGTTGAGATAGGTGATGCGGTTGAACGAGCTGATCCAACTGAAGTGTCTAGCTTGGTGACTGTGGGTGAGGGTACTTCGTTGGGTGGCGGCATGTTCATGGTCGATTCCGAAGCGGCTGACGCAGTTCTCCTATGAGAGCCGGAGGGAATGCCGTAGTACTTCTGAGCTGCCGAAGAAATGCCTCCCTCTGCGATTGACCCCACGCTTCCAAACCTTGACTGTCTTGCCATGGCTGTGGCACTCCGAACCCTTTGCTCTTCTGCATAGCTCGATTTTCTCGATTCGGCATTGCTGTCGCGCTTCCGCAGCAAATTCCTCTTCCTTCCATCCACCTCGGTTCCGGAAAAATAGCCTCGATCTGTATCAACAGAATCCTGTGTATCAGCTCCTGGTGGACTAAGTAAGTCCTGAAGGCCAGTTGAAGAAAGGGGTCGTTGCGGGGGTTGATTATAAGCGCTGCCAAGGGTCCAGTTTCGGTCAAATGATGGCTGCTTCTTATGAGCGCCCTCGGTTCCGGGGAATGTACCCGTATTCGTGATCCTGGGGACAGGGGCAGCGCCGGGTGCTGCCGCTGGGCCAGCATTGCTAAAGTCGGTCGACGAAGAGTGGCGGCGTGAGTGGTTCAATTCTCTGATCGATGCCGCAGATGGTCTCTTAATATGGCTTGTGCGGTTGGAACTATCTTGATAAGATCCTGCAAACGTCGGGGATGCTTTGGGAGTATTCTGCGAAAGAGAAAGTCTTCGAGTCTGGATAGAAGTAGGTCGGTTGGTCAATGTGTTTGCTCGACTTCTTGATCTCCGGTGTTCCTCTGGACCATCGCTCCCATAAGTTTGCGTCGTCCGTCGTGTCTCTACGCCTTGATTGCTAACTTCATCCTGAAGAGCCTTGATCTTGTGCCAAGTCTTCAATCGCCGACCAACGGAGCCAAGGTCGAATGCCTTGATAAACAGCGAACTCTGGTCCATACCGAGAAGAACCTCTCCAGAAATCTCTTGGTCTCTAAAGACTTCACAATGATGCTTCTCAACTCCCGATGTAAAAAGGTACTCGGCGACATCATCTGGGGACCACGATTCGACTTCATCTCTCGAATGAAAATCCTCCTCCTCTTCGTCGGTCTCTTCGCCTTGAATGTACGATGCTCGTTGATCGGGATGAGTGCTGCTGTACTCGCTTCCAGAATCGTTCGCTACCGCTCGGAGTCCACCATTACTCGCAGGGGATCGCAAATCGGTTATGTGCTCGTCAATAACAGTGAGTGTTTCGTGCAAAACGGGGCTATCTTGATTCTGGGTCGTTGTCAGCTGGCTTAAGGCGGGCAATACAGGCGGTTCGCTCGACACCAGGGCGGATTCGGATTTGACACTATTTAAAGGTAATGTCACGGGAGTCTGGTTCTGCGGTTGAGGCTCGGGTTCGTCTTTCATGACTGCATCGGCATTGCCGCTTGCCCTCGGGTCTTGGGCTTGTTCTGGCTGAGGAGTCTGGGGTTTTGAGGCGCTAAAAGCGCTCGTGGGGACATTTCTAGGGGCTGGCCTGGTGTACACTGCAAAGAGTTAATTGTTGCCATTCGCTCGGGACAAAAGCCAATACTGGGTGCAGACCTTCAGGAAAGAGTCCATTGTTATTGTTAATGAGGTGGCGACCCAAAAACCAACCATCACCGAACTCGTCATCTCGTTCTATTAATTCAACTCGATCACCCTTTGCAAGGCTTAATTCATCAGAACTTCGGGCCTGGAAATCATCTACGGGTTAAGAAAAAGGGCATTAGTATTGACACAAGATTGCAGAGTAAGAGCAGGATGCCGCAGCAAACTCACGTATCACGATCAAGGTATCGCCGACGTCTGGCCTTGGCGACCCTTCATGAGGGCCTCGTGAGGCCATGGTGCGATGGAGCGATGCGCTGGTAATGGTTGAGGCGATCGCGTTGATAGCGGACGGTTGAGGCCTTGGAGGGAGGAATGGAGTGGCAGTTTAAGGGCGGTTGAAACTCTGCCGAAGGGTGGCGCGGGATCGAGGGCGATAGTTAGCCAAGTCTGTCCGACAGATTGTGACCCGGGTCGTAAGTTATGCCATCTACCAAACCAGTACGGATACTCCGTAGCCGTATTGCCAGAGCTGGGTTCGGTTGGTTCAACTCTCCGCAGCGAGAGGGCTGGAGATGATGAAGGATTGTACTAGAACTGGAGGTGCTCTGAGCTTTGAGGAGACCTGACCCGTGGCAGTGGTGGTGGACTGGTACGCTATGATGGTGCGCTCGAATGGTGCGCTAAGGTATGAATGCTTTGCTGGGGTGGAGCGGCGTTGCGGTTGAGGAGGCGGGAGAAGACCGTGGTCGGCGTGGTCCCTGGACAGGGCGAGCCTAGTCTAGCGTGGACAGCAGCGATTGGTGTGACCCAGGTCGTTTATGGCCTTTATTGAGTGTGGTAAGGCCGAGTGATTGGAGGCCAAAGCTTGAGATCCAAAGATGGCCAGTATAAGAAGCAGCTCGCTCGATAAGAATAATTTACTGACGATAGCTCAATAGCAGCAGGAGACGTGTCCTCGGCAATTGCAGGGCTTGGTGATTGATATTTTGTATGCTTCTCCAGATGTGCATCAGCCCCTCCAGTCCAGGGGGTCTCCGGTATTGGATAATGCAGCCAACCTTTGCAGATGCTATTTTGGGATATTATGCCAGCACAATAGGCACTGTAGTAGTGGGCTTGACGAGAAGTAGAACACGATCACACGGTCGGAGCTTTCAATGCCATTATTTCAAGGGGCTTTTCGTTGGTTTCGTTTCTGCGAAGATGAGATAATCAGAGATAGGGCGGCTGACTTGAGGGGACAGTGCCCATTGAGTTTGTTGATGCGATGTTGAGAAAGGAGAAGTGGTACAGGTACCGAATGAGGGTGATGCAACAAGCCAGTGATAACAAGTACCTAGCAAAGCCAGAGCCAGCTTTTTAGTGATGTGGTACCGAGAAAGTAAACCTGACTCAAATTTGAGCTGATGATGTTGAGTAAATAGGTAGGTAGGTAAGAAAAAGCTTTCTGTGGGAGTGTCAATACATGTTGCTCATTAGCAGGAGGAAAATGGGACTAGGACAAGAAATTTGAAGGAAGGTCGAGTACTGTTGGAAAGGCTCCCATGCTCTTGCCGCATCTACAGCGAGGCCGGGTATAGATAGGTGGGAAGGTACTAGGGTGACATCGACCACGACCAAGGTCTCAACGCTCATAAACTCTACTTGAATTGAGAGCATACATATCCATGTCCTCTATACCACCCTTTACTAAATTGTATGATCACTTTATAAAATCTTATAACCTCATAGCCTAAGCTTTGAAGAGTCTCATAATAAGTCTTATGTAACTAAGCTTTATGATGATGAGTAGTCTTGATTGAGATGCCTATCTCGCTCGATTTGGCAGAGGGACACACTTCCATTGGTCTAGGGTATTCAGAGATTCAAGGAACACCAGTGTGTGTTTGTGCTGATGTTTGTCAAAGCAAGCATCCAGGAACACGAAACGTCTTTATTTTTAAACGGTGTTTATTCAATGTCATATGAGCCAAGGTGGTGAGGTTTGACTGTGAGGCGTTTGGCAAGGTGTGATCATGTACAATATCTTGAGGATCTGCTACTTGGATGGCTCGAAAGTAGGTTGTCTGTAGAATGTTGGACTTGGAATATATACACATATGTCCGTGGCATAACTGACATGGCATTGCTACTTGTGTTTCCAACTGGCACAAAACCCCGGCTACCGGCGTCCTACCTACTTGACTGTGTGACATGATAACTTCTGGGACGGGTATATAAGCGGATTTGCACCCATACTTTTTGCTTAGGTTCTCAATGACAACAAAGCCACCGAGAAAGAAAAGCATCGAAAGGGACAGAGCACGTAACCGTATGAAATCCTTCCACAGCCCTTTCAGCATTTACAAAGAGATGATGTTAGTTATTATCATCATCATTCTGGTTTCAATAGCCTTTCTGCTGCAGCCCAGCCAACGCCAAGACCATATCCCGCCACCATTCAAAGACTCAAAGACTAGGGGTCCATGGATGCCAGTCTCATCCAACCCAATCACAGCCATCTTCACGAGCAGACAACAAATGGAAAATACTGTACTGAGACATACTAAAATGAGCCAGACCATGCGATGCGATGCGATGCAGGCAGAAGCAGGCTTCCGCTAAATATCAGCCGTCTATCGGCTGACTGCTGATACAGAGGCTGACCGCTGATACCAATGACTGATGAGTTCTTTGTTTGCTGAATCGCCCTTGCTTTCAATTTACCTTTTGGGCGTTTTGCGTCTTTTTTTTCTTTGTTCACTCGCGTCAGGGCGCGGTTGCTTTTTTTGGGTGTTGATTTTGTTGGTCCATTTCCTTCTCCAGAGTTTCTCCGCTTGCCTCCAGCCAACATCGATTGCATTTTACACTTTCACCAACCATCCATGATCTGTCCGTCTACTAATTCACCCTCCTCCATTTTGTTCTATCTGCTCTGCTTCGCTTCACTTCAACGTCATCTTATTTGCTGTAGCTGGCGCACCTGGTCAAACTCAACCTGACACTGTCTCGGCCTCACTCATTTCCTCGCTCCGACACTGCTTTGCCATTATTGATACAGCTGCTGCCTTTACGACTCACCTCTGCGCGTTCACTTGCTGAACCATGATTGACCTGGCGGCATTCGACTTCAGAAAGCGGCGACGTTGAGCATGATCGCTAGGTAGCATAGCATTCAAATGGTTTGCGCTCAGGTTTCGGCTTGCGACTTTGTATATCGTCCCTCTCTACGGATAGACCTTACCAAATACACCATCAACCCGTGAAATGCCACCAACCTCAGGGCCGAATCAGTCAAGGGCTGTCCCTGCTTCTGATTCTCAACAGATCGCTTCTTCTAACGAGACTCTTAATGCTTTTCTCGGTGGTCGCACTCGTTCATGGATGACCGGGGTCTCATCCGCGGATACCAACAACCCTAGGCCAGCTCCAATAGCCTCCTCCAGTAATTCCCGAAAGCGGAACCAAAAGAGAAAGGTGTCCGGCACTGCACCCCCAACCCAGAGTGAGGATGCCCTACCACGCGACATCATCACAGTCGATCAATCAACAGAACAGCTACCAAGCGCCGGAGAACCATCGAGGTATATAATAATCCGTCAACATTGCCCATAACCCATTCTGCCAAGCATATTTTTGCGCCGAGCCACACAGCCTTGCCTTGCCTTGTTGAGCCTGCAACGTTGCCACAGGCAAAGATATTACCAACACTGCTTACCTCTTGTCTGCCCTGCTAACATGACGACATAGACCATCGACCGTTCTACCCTCACCAGCGTTAACCGACGCACCGAGCCCGAATGTCTCGAATCAAGCCGACTGCACCAATCCCGACGCAAGCGCTCACGTAGAGGGCGCAGGGCCCGGGCGGCCAGTTTCCGATAGTAACATGAACCAAGGCGACTCGATTTCCGTCGCGAATAATATCAACAACTCGAACCCTACAACTGCCATCTCTCCTCGAGCCGAAAATCTCACTCCTCCTCAAAGACACGTTGCGGAAGCGACAACCCTTTCCGTGGCGACCGGTTCTGCTTCGACTACCCTCGCTCCTCAACCAACAGCTTTGTCGCCCTCTGTGTCAGGAAATCAACAAAACAACCGAAGCGTACCTGTAGAACCAGGAGCAAGGATAAATAGGAGACCGTCCGGTGCTACTGAACACCAGGCTAAACGCACTCGAGTCCAAGAGCCATCAGGCTCGGCTGTATCCCAAGATCAAGAACTATGCCGACACTGGCACAGCACGATCGAGCGCCGCGTGGCACAAGCCGCCCAGGCTGGGCTTCTGAACGAAACAGTTGAAAAGCCTAGATATAGGATCTTGATGGAAGCATGTCAAAATGCGGATTTCTTCTACATCGCTTTTCATCAGGCGCTTTGCGCTTGGTCTTTGAATAGAGGCTCAGTTCATGGACTCTTCCACGGGTTAGTGGAACCAAACTTCATCGATACTGCCTTCACCACAGTGCAGATCATTCTCAGGAAAAACGAACATATGTCGGCTGCTCATCTTCAATTTTTCGCCAATTTCCCTAGTTCTATGGTTGATCTCGCCAAGATGTTTCCCCACACTGCTGCGGCCAAAGATATCGCTACTTTCCTTCTCTACTTCGCGACATACTGGCATATACTCTCGCAACGAGTTCAGTCACGAAGGTACCCTTTGCTTGTTCACGAACTGACAACTATCCTTCACTGCCCGGCGCGAGGGCTGCAGGCTATGCTCTTCACCACGAGCCGTAGGTGCCTTGGCATACAAGACGGCCCTCTGGCAGTTACAATGAATGCGATTTTTGAGCAGGACCGAGAGGATGAAGCTATGTTCGCCGCCCGTGGAGAGACCCCTGAAGCTTTGGAACGTGCTCGCGAGGCAGTTGCAACAAAATATATAGATATCATTTTGTCGCAGCAGCAACAACAGCAGCCCCAGCAAGTACCATCCAGTATGATCCCCAAACATGCCTTCTGTATCACGACAAGTAGCTAACACTTATGGCGAATAGGCGCAGTACCATCTCCCGTATACGGGCATAGAAATTCAATGACTGAGCAATATGGACAACAACCGGCAGCTCAATCCCCTAACATATCTCATATCCCATACACAACGGCCCAGTCCCCCTCCCTCCCCCATTTCGACACGTTGGTTGCGAGCACGCCGGCAGGGGCCCCTAGGGTATCAAGCCCGGCATCTGTAAATAATTATCCTCTACCAGGCACTGGTGGTGTTCAAGGCCCTCGACGACCGAACCACCTCCATGTGCAAACGGGCCCTCAAGCAGCATCACCCCCTTCTATTGCTAATTACCAATCCCCTCGGATGCCGCAACATCCGTTGCCCAGGTCCGCGAGTGCGGGACTGCCCCAGCTGCATTCAAGTCATGGATCTCCTATGACATCGCAAACTCCCACCCTGCCATCCAATGGCCAGCCGCGGACGCCTATCCTACCACCAAACAATCCTTTGTTACAAAGACGATCCAATTCCATTGCATATCCATCGCAATCACTTCCGGGCACTTACGGGGGATACTTGCAACATCCGTCAGTGAATGCCCAGTCTGTTGGTCAACCACCCATGCAAGTCGGGCCTCAACACGTTGCGAGTCCTGTCCAGATGATGCACCCCCATCAGTATCAAGCGATGAATCCTCAGCAAAATACTCAGTACAGGGCATCTAATATGCAGTATAACATGACGGCCGCTGCACCGCCGAATTACGTCTACACATCACAGGCAACAGGGCCTCGCCAACCATACCAAGTGCCGATTGCATACCAAGTACCAATTGCTCCGAATACGCCTACCCAGCAACTGCCCACTCCGCAACCGCCCACTCCGCAACCACTCACTTACATGCGACCAGTTCAGCAAATACCCGAGTCGGAGTATCCCTCTAGTCCTTACGGCCAAGGCTCGCTTCAGGTTGGTCTCCACCAGGTCGGTTTGCGTAGTCCTAGACGTGTTCCTTCGCACACCGGGAGAAGCCGTTATTATCAATATATCAGACGGCTTGTGTATCAACCCGTAATCCTGGAACCCCAAACAGGTTTGCGGTCGTTGCCTTTCAACGTACCAGAGAATCATATCCTAAAACTGTCGAGGAAAGTTGAGGGACAAGGTCTTCCGTACTGTTACTATTCTGAAGGCTCTTATCGTTACCGATTGCGTATTTGTATGCGGTCTGACAAGGAGGAAGAACTTGCCGAGCCAGACTGGGTAATATCACCGACATGCTGGCCAAGTCACATCTTGTTTGATCTCAACCGGCAATGTCTGGAGTTGCGCCGGAAGCAACATTTTAACAAGGATCAACCACTGGAGTTGACTGATTTCTTGTCCGAGGGCGAGAACGTTCTGAGAATCAGCTTTCCTTCTGTGGATCAAAATATCAAACCTGGGTACAAGTACGTCATGGCTATTGAGATAATTGAGACGGTCAGCCACGAGGCTGCCAGCGACATGATACAGGCGATGCGGCACCACCCAACGGGGAAGACGAGGGAAAAAATACAGCGCCGCCTCAGTCCGTCGGACTCGGATGATATCATCATAGAGGACAAGACTTTGACGATCTCCTTGGCCGACCCCTTCAGCGCAACCAGATTTGTGGTCCCTGTCCGAGGCGCCGATTGCAAGCATCTCGAATGTTTTGATTTAGAAACGTGGCTCCAGACTCGGCCTCAGAAGCCACCGCAGAAAGGAGGTGGTCCGCTGCAAAAGGGAGCCGAGCCTTCGCTAGTGGACGTATGGAAGTGCCCGATATGCGGGCTCGATGCCCGTCCCGGCAGTCTCTGGGTGGATGACTATCTTGTGGGAGTTCGTCAGTCGTTGCTCGGCAATGGTGATTTACGAACCAAGGCGATCACGGTGTCCGCCGATGGCAAATGGAGCCCAGTGTTAGAGCCAGATGACTCGGACGACGATTCACCAGCTCCGCAGCCCAACGGTGTGGTCAACGGCAGTGCCAGAAAACAGACCACACCAACAACTGTTGTTGAGATCCTGGACGATGATTAACCGAATTCTTGAGATGGGATGCATGGGAGAGCTGGGCATTCTGGGACTTTATGCGAGGCGTTCTTGGAGATGAAGGTGCTTTCTCAAGTTTAGGAAGATTGTGTTTTTGCAAACAGATACCACTGCATTTGGTTCAGTATTTGGCGTTTAAGGGCGAGAATTGGGACTGAGCCTATGTCACGAGAGACTCCCATCCATTGGCATGGTTTACAGGACATGGATGTTTGATATATTCTCGTTTGGCCCTATGGAGAAGTGTATAAAAAGAGAGTGCTTTGGAACCGCCAATAGCATATAGACATGGCTGCTTTGTCGTTTTTGATCATGTAATAATGTGTTTTCATAATATCAATTCCTTGGGTGCTGGCTGTTAGACTATACTTTGCGGCCATCTCTTTTTGGTAGGGGCTTGAAGTATCTTTTATCCCTTCAAAGTAGGACCGGGCTAATAATTATCCCGCGTCACCACTCATCAAAGCAATATGACGCCGTTTCTGTTATCGTATCAAGCAATATAGTTTTCCAAATGCTGAATTTGAGGAGTTCTACCTAGCAATTCACATGGTTGCACCCACTTTAAGACCATATCAATTGCTATGGCAGACAGAGATCCCAGCCCACCGCGTCGACTGCGAGCCTGCGCTCCTTGTGCGAGAGTCAAGGCAAAATGCCATTTCCGAGAAGAAAACACAGAACGTCATCTTTGCAACAGGTATATACTCTCATAAAGTTTGTCTGGCTGGCCTAGGAATAATTTGGTGAAAGATGTGAGACTCTGAAGAAAGAGTGTCTACCGCAGGTCACACCGAATTTGAGAAAGCCCAGGAGAATCAATGCAAAACAAGCGTATGATTGCCACTGGCTTGCCAATTATGATGTGTAACTAATGCCGGGTTGAAGTTCATCTTTCCAAGAGCAAGGTTCGACTTCGGGCGTGGAGAGGAATCATGATGGTTTGACTCCTCCAATGATGCAATACAAATCTCAGCGAACTGACTTTAACCCAAGGCCAAGGAAATGGGAGAGACGTACAAAGTGATAGATCCTCCGTCAAGAACCGACCACGGGAAGAGAGACAGGCGTTGACCACTGGTCCTCAACCTCCATTCGGACTATCCTGGTCACAAGCAACTCAGATCCTGACTCTTTTCCGTCAAGAGTACACACCTCAATTTCCTTTTATTATCATAAGTAGTGATAATACGGCAGAATCACTGTATAAAGAAAAACCGTTTCTGTTCCGAGCCGTCATGCTAGTCGCTGCGTCGTTACCTGGACCCAAGATCATCAAGATGAAACGCAATGTGCTTGCATACTTGGGTTATAGAACGCTAGTTGAGGAAGAAAAGACGGTGGATATACTACAAGGCATATTAGTGATAATTGCTTGGTAAGATTCCAAGTCCAATAGGAATTTGAGTGCTAATTGAGAAGACGTAGGGCACATGAGTGTTACATTGACAATAGTCAAGTTATCAACCTAGCATTTCTTGCTCTTGGGTGTGCCCATAACTTAGAAATTACTCAAAATGCTTCGCCATTTACCCGAAACAACGACTATTCTGAGAGTTCAGGCTCGACACGAACGGCACGGCAAGTGAAGGCACATTCTTTAGAAGAGCAGCGCGCTCTGCTTGGGCTTTACTGCGTCTTATCAATGTAAGTATATGCATACATCGTAGAAAGGTATCTAACCTGCCACAGCACATCAACTAGAAAATCGCGCCGCAATCCCCTCGATACACCTTATATCGACACATGTTTGAGGAATATTGCCGACGTCCAGGCTGCACCATCTGATCCCGCGGCTGGGCAAATTATTCGTTTCATCCAGATGAGCGAAAGGCTCTCCAGAGGGTTTGGTGAGCCACACGAGCGCACACTTTCTAGACCGTACGCTTTTCTACTCGAAGGCACTGGACGCCGTTTCCGTTCCGATCTAGATCGCTTAGCTGAGTTGACTGCTCATCCTGATCTCGCAAGCCATTGCCATATGTTTGAGTTGTACCACCAGTATCTATTGGTACGTTTGTACGAGCCTGCTGTGGTTGTAGCATGCCATCCAGATGAGGGTGTATCTCAATTCGTGTATCTCTTGACATGTTTGCGCAACTGTCTCGATGCTATGAAAACTTTTTTCGACCTGCTTTTAAATACTCTACCAGACATGGCTTTACGCTGTTCGATACTTACTGCTGACCAGGCTGTCTATGTGATGATACAGACAGCACGGTTGCTATTCATTGAAGCCCCTGACTGGGATGTCCAGTCTGTTAGGAGGTCGTTGAACTTTAGTGCTGTGTTGAACAAGATGATAGCACGTCTTGAAAAGGCAGAAAAATTGCGCAAAGGGGCGATACCATCATTTAATGGTTCTGCATGCATTGAAGAAGAGGCAAATGAGATAAGCAATGTGGTCAAGCTGGCACAGGACATACGATGGGTAAAAGACTGGTTCGAGGCACGACTACAAGGACAACCTGTTGAAAATATACTGTCAACGAGGATCGGAAGAGAGATTGCTAATGATGGAATGGGTCCAACTTGGAACGTAGGGCTCTTGGAGGACATGCCGTGGAACTTGGGTTCGCTCTGATTGAGAGATCATCTAGAAAGCGTCATGTTTCTTCCTTTGGGTTAACAAACGTTTAATTTCAGGGTATCATCATATCTCAAAAACAAGTCTAGTAAAACACAAAACAAAACCCACAGAACGCCAAACATCGCCGCATAAATCGTACAATCATATCAAGAGCGCCGCCTCATACCGTGTTGTCATCAATCTTCCTCATCATCCGTCAAGTCCTTATCGTCGTATTCGTTATCAGTATCAGAGAACCCAGACTCGACGTCAGAGAGCTCAAGTATTTCCTCCTCGGATAACTCAGACTGATCATCACTCGACCAGGCAAAGCTATCACCCTCCTCCGAAAGCTCTGACTCATCTGCATCGTCGTCGAATACTCCCTTGACAAGCAACATCCAGCAATCAGGATCAGTCAAGTCAAGACCCTCGATTCTCACCCGCCACTTCTCCTGAAGATTTCCCTCATCGTCGTACGGCTGCCGTCTCATCCAGGTCGTCCACATAGTTGTGATCATAGTTGCAGTCATAAGATCGATATCGAACCACTCCTGATGACGAACACCACAAGTTGGACAAGATATCTCGCGCTTTCTCTGGTTGAACAGTTGAGCATGCACAAGCTTCTCGAGCTTGATGTAGTGATCAGCTGTGAACTGGCTGAGAACTTGAGGGCGGTAGCCGCACTGGGCTTCCCACCTGGCCATACGCTCCTCGACGTTTTGAGCGTATCCGATCTTGAGATAGGGACGTGCGATGCGATACGTTTCGGGAAAGGTGTAGATATATACATAACCTTCTGACTCTTTCTCCTTCTGTGCCAGGGGGCGGAGGAGGAGTTCCTTTATGGCCTTATTCTTGTCGGTTGTGTTGCGAGGAGGACTAAAGTTCTCGAATTTATGCTTGAACTCGGGATTTTTGGGAGGGGTTTCTTTGGATGATCTGAGCCTGGGAGAGGATTTGGCTGGAGTAGAAGGGGAAGACTGAGATCTGCGACGGGACGTGGGTTTTGCTGTGGTTGCTTCTTCCCTAGAAGTCTCGTCTTTGAGTTGGGATTTTGGCTTTACCACTGCAACGGGAGTAGTCGGAACTGTCTCTTCTTCTGGCTTGAAAACATCTTCTTGGTCTTCTTGCTTGATCACTTTTGCTTCGAGTGGTTTAAGAATACCCTCCCAAAGTAATAAACGAACGGATCCCTCGTCCTTGTGGTTCCTCTGACACATCACCAAGCGAGCAACTTGAGCAAGTAATGATTGAGCAGCAGTGAAACTTCCAAGAATAATGATCTGTTCTAGCAGGCGGGTAATGAGAGCAGAGTTGGATATACTGATGTCCCTCTTGCATCGCCTTTCGTATTTGGGAAGGTAGGTATGACAACTTAGCTGTCTACCGGTATCAATCTCGAGCAACTCGCGAAGGGTGGGTACTGTAGATGGCCAAGCTGCCACAGGAGTGGTAATAGTGATAGTGGTAGGGGTAGTATTGATCATTTTGAAGAGACCCGGAAGCCGAGCTGCCGATAGACTAGACTATGGTGGAAAGGAGAGGCTGGTGATGGTTTCTACGCCAACAGGATGCTTAGACCACAGGATATCGAGGATATATAGCCTGGTTGGATTACCTTTAAGCGCCCTCGGGGGCAGTGTCGCTCTGGAAGGCCTCCTGCATGTCTGCCTGGTAGGCCAAGGTCTTGAATAGGGTCGAGGGCTCAGCTGGGTGGAGTCTGACGATGGATGCAGCAAGACCTGGAGTGGTGTGTTGGCTAGCAAGGACGAAACTTTCAATGGGATGGAAGACATTGATATAGTGTATTCCGTCTCTGATAGTCTGTTGAATATCCAGCAGGACATCCCTTGTAGAGAGTGTCACTGACATATTGTCCTTTCAATATTACCCTGATCCATTGCAGAGACAGAGATTGTGATCCAGAGCCCGGTATACCGTAGGCTTCCTGGCGTTGGTAGTTGGCAGTTAGTACTACTCTGTATTGCTATTTCAAGACCTGTTGGGTGGACATGTTGTTGGCACACCCTGGTCTTGAAACCTCTGCGCCCCTCTCGCGCGCAGCAACATGAATCATGAGGCCTCGAGAGCACTTCTAGGCGCTTTTGGTTCCGAGTCAGCCTGACACTGGAAGCACCCTGTTGCATGTAGGCTCACTTATACTGATATCTTCAAGGTCGCTTAGAGGGCATCGCAGGACACCACAGCCACGCGCGGCGGGCCGTAGCGGGAAGTGGAGAATGGGGCACAATGACACCATCATCTCAGGAACACAAGGCGATCCCTGACGAGAGTTGAGTTGACTTGAACTCATGTATGTATTCGTTGAATCAGACCAAACGATAAAGATAGGTTTGTTGTGTCGTTGTAGTTAGTGAAGGGCCTTTAGCTCAAAGTTAAGATGTCGTGATGAGGAACCAATCAAGTATAGTGTCAGTCGGTCCAACAACACGCCGGATGAGTGCACCAAAAGACTCACTGATGACTGATAGCTTCAGGCCTTCCATTTGAATTGGGCTTCATAATTATCATTTAATCTGTTAACTTATACCATATTCTTGGCATATTCACACCATCAGTATGCCTCCAGCCGAAAGTCAAACCGATGCTGCTCAGCGCATGTACACTGCGCGAGCAACCAACTACGAAGATTCCTGGCATCCGGACTTCAGCAGGCGATTCATGGAGATTGTTACCATCCAATCCGGTGATCGCGTTCTTGATCTCGCCTGCGGAACTGGCCTAGAAGCTGTCATTGCAGCAGATCACGTCGGAGATGAAGGCATAGTCGTTGGTGTCGACATTACAGAAGCAATGCTTTCGGAAGCACGCAAGAAACTGGATCAAGATGAAACGCTTGCTCGTCGCATCAAGCTCGTTCAACACAGTGCTACCGACTTATCCTATTGTCCCCACGTAGACAAAGGTAGCTTCGATCTCATTCTTTGCTCAAGCGCTTTCGTTCTCTTCGAAAATCCAGAACAGGTCGTTGCGCATTGGCGTGAGTACCTCAAGCCCGGTGGCAGAATCGCCGTCGACATCACCCATGAGTACAACCTCCGCTCGGGTCTGCTGTTGGAGAAGGTTGCTCGACGAATGGGTATACCGTTCCCCTCGAATAGGGCCTGGATCAAGTCCAAAGAGTCTTTTAGTGAGATATTGGAACGCAAGGGTTTTGTGGTTGAGAAGGTTGAGATTTTGGAGAAGATTGTGGGACTTGGCTCAACGTATCTCAACTTAGATCAAGCTGATGAGCAGTTCGACTACGTTGTGAATGGGCCTCTAACCGCCATGATTGTCTCAGATGAACTAAGAGAGAAAGGTAGAGAATACTTCAAGGAAGAGTGGAACGAAGCTGCAGTAGATGGCAAGGTTGAGGTGTCGGACATTCTCTACGTCTATGTCGCCAGGAAGGCTTGATATACATATGCTGCCACCTAGCACTGGTAATCATAACAAGTCTAGATATGTCCACTCACATCTTTGCCTTTACCTTCGGAACTCTGGGTTCAACAGGTATCCGTGGATGATCACCAGCGAGCTTCAACCCAGTCACTCGTTCAAGCTCATCTACAGCCTCAAACGCCCTGCCAAGATGCACCTTAATCGTATGAAACCCTTGTTTTCGAGCCGCCTTCAAATTCTCCCCAATATCATCAAGGAAAGCTATTTCCTCCGGTTTAACACCAGAGCCCCAGTTTTGAGCTTGCACACGCGCCGACTGCGCATTAGTCTTGGCGTACTCGTCGACTCGGGCGAGGGCGAGCTGGTAAATGGCCGGATCCGGTTTTCGAATGCCGACGTGAGCAGAAGAAACGAACACGTCAAATAGCTTCCGTACTGGTTCGTTGAAAAAGGGATCAAGATGGAGCTTGTGGCCGGGAGGGAAGATAACGGTATTGCTTAGTGCTGCCAGGATGAACTGACCATTCTCCTTGAGCTTCTTCAGTGCTGGATACATCCAAGGATCAGGGTTAGTCGAGACGGTCATCATCTCATTGAATAGCCATTCTGCATCGACAGAAGGGACAGGAGGTGTCTCCCTTGGCAGGCTGGGGTCTTTGCTCTGCTCTCTCTTGTAAAATGCCTCCCATCTAGTTGGGTCATGGAGGTCTTGGCTGAACCCTTTGAAGAATGATTCATTCATGGGAATTTCTCCTTTTTCTAATTGATGCCAAAAACCATTGGGGGCGGTCCTGGAAATTGAGTAATTGACCCATCCTGCAGGAATTCCTAGGCTTAACTCGTAGTCAAGGATGGCCTGGAAAGGTGAGACGACCTAGGTAAGTCAGTACAAGTACATAATGGAGAATGCAAATTACACATAGAGAATTGATAGAAAAAAGAAATCCTGAGGTTGAGACGGTTCATCTTAGACCTAGGCATCTTCTCTTGGCTCACTTACACATACACCCCCGATATCAAACAGGAGAACCTTTGGTTTAGACTCTGACATTTTGATGAGCTCAACAAACAAGAACTGCTAGAAAACACCTTAAAAGCACCGTAGAAGAAGACAAATCGAAGATTATTGTACAAGCTCAAATCTTTCTCGTGCTCCTCGAGATATCCTTAAGATATTGAGCCCCAGGACGGGACCCCACCAAGGCATGGGGTACCCGAGGAACCTCGGCAGGCTGGATCACCATTTAGCACCTAGGGAGATAAGATAAGAGTACCATCGAGTCACGTGCACTGTGCCTCGTCCCCAACCCAGGTCCAAATATTAGAGGCGAGAGCTAAGCGACTTTTGGTGGTTAGGGCTATATGAAAATATCCCCCACCAAAATTTACAGATCATTCCTTTCGCATTACCAACTTTCCCAACTTCAACATTCAAGTCGTCGTTGAGCCAATACCGTCAAGATGGTAAGTTGAGGCCTATCGCAAGGGATTTTCTGATGCAAAAGAACTCCCTTGATGTTTTTGTTTTACGGCAGAAATGCCAATTGCTCTTGGAGAGTCAACGCAAGATGCTTCGGAAGGAGGAAGAGCAAATCTGAAGCGCAAATTGCTGACTCGGGGGTTTGTGACAGGTTTTCCACAAGTTGGTGAAGAACAGCGCGTACTACAGGTGAGTTGATCCCCCCATTTCTGATCGTCTTGTTCTTTTTGGAGAAGATGCTGACAATTTTGCAGCCGCTACCAGACCAAGTACAAGCGCCGCCAGCAGGGCAAGACCGACTACTACGCCCGTAAGCGCCTCATCACCCAGGCCAAGAACAAGTACAATGCTCCCAAGTACCGCCTGGTCGTCCGCTTCACCAACAAGGACATCATCTGCCAGATCGTGACCTCTGAGATCTCTGGCGACAAGGTC
Organism: Fusarium sarcochroum; assembly: GCA_013266185.1. Taxonomy (NCBI): domain Eukaryota; kingdom Fungi; phylum Ascomycota; class Sordariomycetes; order Hypocreales; family Nectriaceae; genus Fusarium; species Fusarium sarcochroum. The sequence continues at coordinate 34,215 of JABEXW010000025.1, read as the reverse complement.
TTCGTCTCTGCCTACGCTCACGAGCTCAAGGCCTACGGTATCGAGCACGGTCTCACCAACTGGGCCGCTGCCTACTCTACCGGTCTCCTGATCGCCCGCCGTGCCCTCAAGAAGCTCGGTATGGACGAGGACTTCACTGGTGTTGAGGAGGCTGACGGTGAGTTCACTCTCACCGAGGCCACTGAGGACGGTGAGCGCCGCCCCTTCAAGGTCAACCTCGATGTTGGTCTGAAGCGAACCTCCACTGGTGCCCGTGTCTTTGGTGCCATGAAGGGTGCCTCCGACGGTGGTCTCCTCGTCCCCCACTCCGAGAAGCGATTCCCCGGTTACGACATGGAGACCAAGGAGCTCGATGCCGACACCCTCCGAAACTACATTTTCGGTGGCCACGTTGCTGAGTACATGGAGACCCTCGCCGACGACGATGAGGAGCGTTTCCGCAGTCAGTTCCAGAAGTACGTCGACGACGACGTTGAGGCTGAGGGCCTTGAGGACCTCTACACTGAGGCCCACGCCGCCATTCGTGAGGACCCCTTCAAGAAGGCCGAGTCTGATGCCCCCAAGAAGTCCAAGGATGAGTGGAAGGAGATCTCCAAGAAGTACAAATCCAAGAAGCTTACCAAGGAGGAGAAGGAGGAGCGCATCCAGGAGCGCATCCAGAACTTCCTCCAGCAAGAATAAAAAGTTGCTTTATTGCATCAGGTCACGGGCATTTGAGGATTGTTAACCTTGGCATTGGGTTTGGAGTTTCGAGGAAAGGGAAGGTCCGTATACAGGACCATATGAATGAATTACCAAAAAGATACCTTCCAGCCAAATTCCATAGTTGTGGTGAACGGGCATCTCATTACTCTATCTGATGTTAATGCTTGCCATTTTGTGATGTGTGCGTGTGAAAAAAGAACCCTTACCCTTGGCGGGACTAGCGTGCAGGGCTAGTCAGCCATCTCTCTTACAGGGCTGAATGCTTAGCCGCACTTTAACGAGACAGTTGAGTTCCAGAAGATGGCGTTGATATACGTACAACCTCAAGTGCTTACTTGACGTTGCTTTCTGCCAGCAATTGGCGTTTATCACAATTTACGCCCGTTGGCAGCAAGAAGCCTGGGAAGAGAATAGAAATCGAGTCTCGTAATCTCGCAAACGGTCTAAAGCCAATCTTTATTAAGGTTAACTATGGCGGAAAGTTGGGTAAGCGATGCGATTAGGTTTCTTCCGGATACGTCGGACTTGGTACAAAACACTTCTAGCAGCTGTGTTCATAACACACAATCAGAGATAATTGACTGCTCGACAATACGACGGGGATTCAAAGATGTTGTTTTTTCTTCGGAGACTGGCGATGAAGTGGGTACAACAATGGAGCAGGACCCTTATGAAGTCAGTTACATACGGTTCCTAGTCTCGGATAAATATCTCTGGCCAAGATGAGTGCGGCTTTGGCGGTATTTCGAGTGAAATTTCCCCTGTTCGTTTTCTAGACGGTCCCGCCTCATCGGAGCACGTCTTGAACCCGTAGCCGAGAAGCGGGCATCCATCATACAATCTGTGCGGCTGGTGACGATTTCCGTTCAAGTGGCGCCGCAAGGACCAGAGAGACTGGGGGGGGCCCGACGTAACGCTATCCAACCGTCACAGTTGGTTTGGATCGGATGGGCCCGGTGGATTTCTTGACTTGGGGGTACTGGCTTTGGCGAATGATGCAATCAAATTAGAGAGGGGAGATGAAGATCGGATATATCCTACAAGTTGGGCCCTGTTTCTATGTAGAATATCTTTGGATGAAGAGAGGCCCACGATGTTAAGGGTTCAGTGATGCATGTCTCGGCATAGACTCGGCATTTCTGGGCGCTATTTTTTCATGTTTATTAGTTTCCCGGGTCCCTTACCGTAGTTTATCCCAGTCTAAGTGAAAAAGGATGTTGTGTGACTTGGGACTTGCTGATGACATCGTTCGCCAAGAAATTTGGCATTCAGGGCCCTCTTGAGACGATCCCAGTTGATAGGACCTCAGTAATGCGCATGACGCCTGGTTCCAGGGCTGTTATTTCTGGGACAGAGTCCATCATATCCCTCTTTGGAAACTGCAGCTGTCACGAGAAGTTGAGTGATTGTGAGAGATGTGTGACGTCTGTTGTTTGTGCTTTGCTCATCATGGGCTGAGCCGAGGGAGGATGCATCATCGGACGTTGCACCAAACATGGTTTGTCTCTTTATGTACCGATGCTATGGACTGTGGATTCACTCATGAAGTTGAATTGAATAATAAATAAACCTCTATCTTTAATGCCAGGATCCCCAAGATTCGTCCGTACATTGATCCGTACCTACATCATTGTTGACCATCCATCAAACTAACCGCGCGCTGCACTGACCTACTGACGTCCATTTCGATGCTAAACTTCCGTGCCCGGGTTCCAGGGCCCCGATAAAACCGGGGGTAGGGTCGGTAGGTACAGGTACATGCTTCGGTATCGGTACGGATACTCGAGGGACGTCTGTCTCTCCTCAAACCTCAAAGCCTCTTTTACCCGTACGGCGTGGCAAGAGGGTAGATACTCGTCTTACTGTACCACCAGGCCTGTGGTGTCTTCAGCTCGAGGAGAGACAAAGACGACAGGAATGATCATGTCTTGTTGTATCATAGGACATCTTGTTTGCTGTATTACAAATCTCGTCGGACCCTGAATTTGCAAGCGACTCCTTGTCTGTCATCCTGGATCAGCAAGTCAAGGTCGACCTAAGCTTTCATTGGTACCGTAATACGCAGTTCGGCTTTCGCCTTGTTGCTTGATTGTGGTCTTGGTCAGCGAGATACTTTCGTCCACAACCATTCCATTCATCCATGTTTTTCGCCTCCCAACCGCCTTGAACTGTTTGATTTACCTCTTGTTATCAGGGAGTTGCGGATGGTAAATCTCCATGATGTTTTATTGACTGGACTGTGCCTCGCTCAACCAGCTGCTCGTGACAAACATCTACCCCGCTATTGGATGCTGTCATAACCCATCCACTGCTTTGTTCCCATTTCATCTGATACTTTGTACTCCTCTCTTCAACTCATCCTCCATCGTCATTATTCCACTACTGTGCAAGGGCCGAGACCGCTCGCGCATAGTCCAGACCAAGCCCGCTAGAAAGCCCACCTCAGGTACCTGTACTTGACGAACCGTTCCCGGTACTTGACTAGTCCAGCTCTACCTACTCTTAACTAAACCTCATTCAGCTTATCCGTCTCCAGGATTCGCTAGCCATCCACCTCCATCCATCCAAACACCACCTCACTAATCACTATCTCTCTCTGGGCTTGCTTCTCTCCTCTTTCATTACTCACCTGCTGCTTCGATCCGACTCCAATATTATTAAACCCGTATAACTTCATCGTCATTATTTTATCTGCATTTTCAAACGCCGTTGCGGCTCCCCTCCCAGCATGGAGCAGGTTCATGGCGTCGATGTGAGCTGGATGACCCATGGTGCTTCTAAAGGCATGTTTCCAAGTCGCCACTCGCCCTCAATCACCTCACCACAAGATGCGCATCGCATCGCTAGCTCCGATGTTATGGCCCAAGATCTAGAGCTAACATGGCAAACAGAGAAAGCAACCAGAAACTCACCACCTTCTTCTGCCAAGACCCCATCAGCAGCTCTACCACGACAGATTCCTGGCGCAAACTCAAGACCAAAGTCGCCGGCTTCGGCCCCAGCAGACAATGCCTCTGTAGACTCTAATACCCAAACTAATGGTCAGGCTACAACTCCAAACGGCTCTACCGTTCCAAAGCGACCTTCGCGATCGAATTCTATAGACAAGCAGACCCCTCCTGGCACCTCGCCTCACCGTCGCAACTCATGGTTCTCCAATATCTCCGCAAAGTTCTCCTCTTCTAACACGCCGCCCCCCAATCCAACTTCGCCAGCTCCGATACCAGAAGCGTCGCCGGCACCAGAAACAGAGCCTGCTCCCCCCAAACTACAACATACGAAGAATGCCGTACTAGCACACGCCGCCAAACCCGAAGGCGATGGACCTTATATACCTGCTCCACCCAAGAGTGGCCAGCCCGGCTTTCTGGGAATGTTTCGGCGTCTCTCGTCTTCCAACAACAATGCTCTTTCCCAAGGTGGCAAGATGGGTCATGGCCTCGTCGATCGGGTAGTTTTGAACGTTGACCAAAGCCGGGAAAGATGTCCTATATCCGAGCTCTCTTGTGCCAAACTTCGAAGAGTCGCATTTTGTGTAGATGTTGAGATTGCGCCTCAGCCCAGATATGCCGAGAGCGACGCGTCACTGCCTAAAACAACCGACAAGACACAAAAGAAGAAATTGACCGAGAAGGGTGAGGGAGAGGCCCTCAAGAATCCAAAGGCTGTCGAGCAACAGAAGGAGGTCAATGGAGAAGTTAAGACTACAGGCGAATCGTTGCCCAAAGAGCCCGAGAAGGAGGGGGCTGAAACTCCCCAGCAGGCCAGGGACACGGCCAACGGTAGCCCGACACCTATTCCAGAGAAAAAGGAGGAGAACACCAAAAAGAAGGAGAAAAAGAAGAAGTCCGAGGAGGAGCGTAAGGCCAGAAAAGAAAAGAAGCGAAAGCTCGCCGAAGCCAACGGGTCCATTCCCATGGAGATTCACTACGATAGTAGCGACGACTCGGGTAAGACGAAGACGCCTCCTCATGTTCCTGAGGTGGTCGCCAAGCCTCAGACGGGACCTACTACAAATCCAGTCCGTGTATACCGAAGATGTTGTCAGCTACGCGAAACGCCGATTCTCAAGAAGATCACTGAGCAGCTTACTGATACGGCCAACTACTCTTCCTCTACGGGCACAGTGAACAAACTCGACCTAACAGACTACTGGCTTCAACTACCTGATCTCATTACCCTAGGAGATTACTTGGCAATTGTGCCCGTTCGAGAAGTATTCTTGGAAAACAGCGGTTTGAGCGATGAAGGCCTACGGGTTATCCTAGCTGGTCTCCTTGCAGCCAAGCGACCTGCTATCAAGAAACGGAAACCAAAACATGACACCGATGAGCAAGGTGGCGTGGTAGAAAGGCTCGTTTTGAAGAACAATAAGCTTGGTCCTGATGGATGGAAGCATCTCTCGCTTTTTACCTATCTGTGCCGATCTCTCAAATTCCTTGACCTTTCGCATATTCAGTTCCCGCGCCAACCCCAAATGCAACAGAACGGGTCTCTGGACAATGGAGTTCAAATACCTCGAAGTATATCGAATATTTTCGCTGCAGCTTTGGGCGAGCGGCTAGGAGGATCCACGCTCGAACTGGTCAACCTTGGCCAGACAGGGTTGAGCATGGAGCAACTCGGAGCAGTCGTTGACGGCCTAATACAGTGTGGTGTGAAACGACTCGGCTTGTCGCACAATCAGATCGACGCAGAGGGTATGAAACACGTTGTCAGGTTCCTAACTGAAGGCCACTGCGAAGGTTTGGACCTGGGCGGCAACGATCTGAGCCAAAATACTGAGGCTCTGGCCGCGGCAATCGACAACGATCCAACGCTATGGGGACTGGGCATGGCCAATTGTGATCTGACGCCTTCGGCACTCTGCAAGATCTTACCTGTGATGGTTAAGCTGCCCAATTTGCGATTCTTTGATTTGTCGCAGAATCCAGCTTTATTTCAGTCAACCCCCAGTGCTGTAGGTCTGCTCAGAAGGTATGTATCAGCTTCCCTTGGCGCACTGACACAATTGTGCTGACTACTCCCAGATATCTGCCCAAGATGAAGGGTTTGAAGCGTATGCATCTAGAGGATGCTGCAATGACACCAGAGCAAGCCATTGCACTGGTAGAAGTTCTCCCCGAAGTAAAAACCCTTGCTCACATTAACATCACCAACAACGCCGAGATCGTCAAACTTGCCGATGCGAAAACCGAAGAAGCGCAAGAGGAAGCTTGCGCCCTTTACGCTTCACTACTCGCTGCAGCCCGTGTATCCAAGAGCCTCATATGCGTGGATATTGAGGTGCCTAGCGAAAGTTCGGGAGAGATTGTCAAGGCTATGGCTAAGCAGGTAGTTGCCTACTGCTTGCGTAATATGGAACGGCTTCCCGATACCGATGTTGGTGCGGTTATGGCATCTACACTTGCAGAGAATAACCTCGAGGGCGATACCAAGCTGCCGCCTTATCCCGATGTCCTTGCACATCTCGTTGGACACGACGTACTGGATCAGGACGAAAGCGAAGACGACAATAGCTCAGCACCCGATGAGGACTATGTCATTGGAGGAACTGGTGTGGTCAAGGCACTTGCTTGTTGTTTGAAGAACCGCGGTGATGAGTCGCGGAGACAATCGGGCGAGTTCATCCGAGAGATTGAAGACGGCGCATCGACACCAGCAGCAACCCTGTCAACAGGAGGAAAGGCCAAAGACATGTCAAAGCACTTGTTGATGGGGGCCCGCAAGATTCGATTACGTCTTCAGCCAGCGCTAAGCAAGGCGAGGGCCAGCCCTGATGACGAGCATAACCTGCGTAGGTTGGTATTCCTCGACGACACTCTTCAAGGTATTATCAAACGATTCGAAGACGAGTACCCCGATACACGCGAAGAAACGGTCCTGCCACGACGACCACGTGCAGAGACCAAGGGAACTGTAGAGCTGCCAATAACACTGCCGCCAGAGGATTCTGCTCTGGCTCTGTCAGATAACGAGGATGAGGGCGAAATCAACGGGGGCAAACCACTGTCAAGGTCCAATTCGATGGCTAAGATCTTGGTCGAGGAAGAAGGACGAATCCTCCGTGCTGGTCATCGCTTCCGTGTTGGCTTCATCAAGCAAGAGCAGATTGATCTCCTCAGCACAATCGATGATATCGGGTCTGACCCTAAGCACGTTCGGATGCTCACCGAATTGGCTGAAGATCTTGGCGGAGAAATTCTGGAAAAGGTCAAAGAGAAGGGACCTGTTAGGGCGTTCAAAGAAGACCGAGATATTGCGCTTAGTGCCATGGCGGCAAGCGATCCAGAGCACTGGGAACGGTTCGCAGAGGCCCAGTACAAGTCGCGTGCCAACATTAGCATTCCATCAGCAGCGAAGCATATGGAGGCAGTGGATGAGAGTGCAGTTGCCGACTAAAGTAGTCATAAAGCTGGAATACACGAAGGGCCTGAACATGGAGGCTTGTGTAGGGTGGCTGTTTAACAGAAGACTGTGTTGTGGTTGTAAGATGATGATCTGTTTGCGTCACGAGTAGAGATGAGGAGGTGGATGGATATGATATGCGCATAGAAGCCAGGGCGCTCGTTAACGATTATGTTTTTTTGTTTCTTTTTCTGCTTTGAGCGGGGAGTTTATGATTACTATGCCCTCTTTCAAGAGAGAAGTGGCTATACTTTAACGCGCAGATGGGACCTCGAGAGGTGCACACATTGGAAGATGGGGTGGAATGATCGTATCACGAATAGATATTCCTATTGGGTAAGGGGTGTGATGTTACTTTATGCGATGTTTCTCGAGGAGTGATAACCCTGCAGGCCTGGGGAATTATGTTTATTTGGATCGTCTTTAGATATTGTCGTATGTAACCCTACTATGTATGGAGGTAGTATCCGTATGTAGCAATCCTTATTGCTGGTCACATCCCGATGTTCGCCTGTGATATTACGGAATGGCCGGGATTTGTATGGGGCAAAGCAGAAGCAAGTCATGTTTCTCTGCATGAGTGGATTCAGCTAGAACTGAGCATTTTAGCTCAGCTGAGATCTTATCTCATTTCCAAGGCAGTCAAAAAGAAGCCAAGAGGAAAGAATTATGGATAGAAATTCCCTAGCGTTCGTCTGTTTCCTCGAAGCCTTGACATGCTGTTGGTCCGTGATTTAATGTCACGGCCCTTAATTAAAGGCGTTGAGACAGCTCTAGAGCGACCTGCAACGCCCGCTATGCCGTTCTGGGAAAGGTGAAACCTCAACCATGCCTTGTTAGACGGACAGGCCCAGGCACCTCCAACGTCTAAGGCTTCACCTTTTGAGTCGTTGCAATTAATCTTTTACCTCTGTGCGCGTTTCTTTCTTTTTAAGTGTTTCAAAGCTTGAACTAACAGCGCATCTCATTCGCTGAAGATCCTCTTGAATCCGCTTTTTATTCCCGTCTTGATGCACAGCCTCATGTCGATGCTTTTGTCCAGGGTCGTATCTGACAGGAGACCAGAGTCATGATGATGCGCTGAGGCGGAAGAGATGAGCCGTGATCTAAATCCAGAAGCTTTCTTACTTGAGCTTGGATTGGATCGGATCGAATTAAGGCTGTGTTGAGCTCTTGGAGCTCCGTCATCATTGGGCTATGGGATCTGCGTCTTAATACAGGAGTTATATCCAAGATGGCTGCTGAGCTGGCAATGCGAGGACAGCGAACAACAGATCGATCTCTTGGTACCCAACCATCGACAACCATCGACAGGTTCAAGATGACTTCTTCGCTCAGTCTTTGTCTGGCCCGTGTTGCTAAGTTAACGCGCCAAAGAGTGGGTTGATACTCGCTCCATTTTCCTACTCCTGGTTTCCTATACGATGACTTGTGATTATTATAGCTGATGTCGAAACAGAAGCACAAACCCCCTCTGGCGGGTTATCCGTTGGCATCCGGCTGAGCTGATTGGCCTTGACTTGGCCATCTAATTCATGCAAATGCTTGCAAGGTCTGTGCAAGGGTCCCTTGGTAGATCCCTGCTAGAGCTAGGATCCCTCGACTTCTACTGACGAGATTCTTCAAGCGTTGGTAGACTTCCCTGGTTTCCCTCCCCTCTCTTCTCTTCTTCTCTTTACGGATCTTCTCTTCAACTCTCGTCCAGTCTGATGACTGTTTGATGCTTCGTTTCTTACATTCGTTTACTTTTCCAATTTGGTTTCTTTTCATCTTGTTGGCTTTTCATTCTCGAAGCGAGCTGCGCTCCTCATCGTAGCCTTTCACCCTTTTTGACATTTCGCTCTTCGACCTCGGATGTTCCTAGTGATCAACCCATATTATTCCCTTGACTGTTGACCAACAAGTGTTGCATTCGATATCCCTTGGCTTACATTGCCAAATCATCATCGCCACTTCATGTGACAAAGACCTTTTGACTCTTCACACCATCTTCCGGCTTCTTATAAACCACCATTACAATGGAGGGGCCCCCTTCTACCCGGTCATTTCGACCATGGGTATGGGAAAAGCCCGGCTCGGTCATGAATTTTGAGAGGTAACCAAGTGATAGTAGTGATACTCGTGATATTCAACTAACATCAGTACAGTATCTCAGAAGAGCCTGGCTCGTCGACGACTACAAGACCCCCGACTAGCCGGACTCGAGGCTTCACTTCTTCCTCAGGACGACAAACCGTCAGATGGCCCTTTCACAGCTTCAACAATTCACGATCCTCTATTCCCAACTTTCCTCGTCGCCAGTCTAACCAGTCTAACTCTCGATCTATCCCGCATAGTTCGGGTTCTTTTCCTCGCCGTGCTACCGGTAGCATCAGCCGCTCAGTCTCAAGCTTCCTCGGCAGCGACATCATCCCCGACTATGTAGTCCACTTTATGCGCGGCGAGACGCCAGAGTCTCTTGCCCGCAGACACCGCATACCCGACAGCCCTGAGCCTGGACAGTTTGCTCGCCAACGAGATTCTCAACTGGACTTCATCAACTCAGCCTCCAGTTCGCCAAACAACTCAAGACCGGGTACTCCGAGGGCCGAAAGGGAGAAGATGCTTCTGGATGAACGACCACAGCCTACAAGGTCACTTATGACAGGATGGAGAGCAGGTGTTGCGGCCAACATGTTCCTAGCTTTTCTTATCCTTGTGGCTTCCATCGCCTGTCTCGCCCTCGCCTCAGCTCAGGGACATATGTCAACCAGTGAATCATCGTTAATGGAGGGCAGCTCGGTCAAGGTCGAGGGCATCGCTCGGGGAATTGTGGCGGTTGTCAACGTGTTTGCCATAATTCTTATCGCCGGAGCCAACTATGTCGTTCAGATTCTCAACAGCCCTACCCGCGCCGAGGTTGACAACGCTCACAATAGCCTCAAGTGGCTCGATATCGGTATCCCATCGCTACGAAATCTATCGCTCATCTCCTCGACTCGGGCGACGCTATCAGGAATCATGATGGCTTTCGCCCTCAGCTCTCAAGTAATGTAAGATGCTCGCGCTATGTCCAACTCACCACAGGAATCGTTACTAACGATTGTGAAGATATAATGCCTTAATCATTACAACCGAACAGTCACAAAAGTCCAACTCGTCACTTAATGTTAACGGACCCCTACTCGCCGCCGTCACAACCGTCAATGTGATCCTCATTCTTACTTACATTGTCGCCATTGCATTGGCCCTCACTCGACGATATTTCAACCCGCTCGTCACGCTCGGCGATGCTCTCAGCTCTTTTGTCGCAGACCCCGACCCAAGCACTCAAGATTCATGCCTCATCACCAAAGAGGAGGTTATGAAGGGCTTATGGGGTGATCGGGAGGCCAAGTACTGGTATTCTCAGTCGAGCCGTTGGTTCAACATCCCCTCTTCCGGCCGATGGGGCGTTTGGTTCTTGACGTGGATTATGCCCTTAGGACTGGCAGCCGCTGCTCTGGCTCTGGGTGTAATGGAGGACCCTAAGACGGCATTCACTTCGTTCGGCAAGGCCACAGTGATCTATGAACTGCCGGCGGGAGCATCAAGATGTGGTTTGGCCATCGTCGCTGCGCTGCCACAGCTTCTCTTGGGCGTCTTGTACCTCTCAAGCAACTCGCTGTTGACTTTGTTCTTCCTGTCTCATGAGTTGTCGCAGTTTTCCACAAACTTGCTGCCTTTTCGTGTATCTTCGGGTCAGCCGCTCGGAGCCCAGACGACTTCGCTATACCTTACTTTGCCTCGACCTGTATCGTGGATGCTCTTCTTCTTGGTGTCAGCCATGGCTTTTCTCCTCAGCCAGGGCATCTTGCTTGTGTCTGTTGATGGCAGTGAAGAGTCGACGACGGGCATTGGCTTCAGCCCCCTACCACTACTTATCTTGCTCGTGCTGCTCGTGGTGTTGGCCCTCGGAGTCGCTGGTTTATCACTCCGGAAGGTGGATCCCCGGGGTGCCATTGAGGGCGGAATGCCGGCCGGTAACCCACTCACTCTAAAGGGCGGAACATGCTCGGCTGTTCTAAGTGCGAGGTGCCACCGAGTACCGCGAGAGGCTGGCGTCGAAACGCTCGAGGTCCGATGGGGCGTGGTGCGAGAAGGCGTGGGGATGAACGCTGGGCATGCCACCTTTTCTGGAAGACCTGTGGGGGATATCATGGTGGGGAGAGCATACGCATGAGGTGGAGTAGCAGATGGGCTTATCTGATGCATTTATACTCGCCTCTTTTCTATTGTTTTGCGGCATTACGCATTATTGGGCAGCGGTCTTGGGTTATTGTATTGGGACGTTGACGGTGTTGCGTTTGTGGTTATTTGACTGATAATGTCGATATGGACGATATACCTGGCGTCTCTAAGGAAAAGCTGTAATGAGAAAAGTTTAAATAGTAAAGCAGCTGGGGTTTTCTTTGTCAACATATGTTCATCTTTCGGGTGTTTAAGCTGTGAGTGTAAGTAAAGCTGAGTTAACTGATAGTCACAGCTATGGCCTTTCAGCCTGGGGAGGCCAGTGACTGATGTCAACCTGAGAATAGTCCCCAACAGAAGAGATGACGTTGAAGTTGTTGACCCAGATGTTACGATTCCACTACACGAATGAAGTGACTAGTCAGACAAACTGGAGACGGGAGACCGATGATCGGCAACCAAGATAATCAAAGATGGGTCATGGGCTCATCAAGATCAAGGAACGAACACGAAACGAGTTACTCAGAATCAAACTCGAACTGTACAGAAAAAACGCGTGGGATGGTGTCAGCAACAGACGATTTAACCCCCCTGCCCCCACGCGTGAACTGTTCATCGAGCGACGAGCCTCAAACCTTGATGGAGCCAATCGCGCCTTTTGACGAGGCTTATTCAAGAGTTACAAGTGTCAAGTATTTACTGGCTGACATGATAAGCAGTAATGAACAAGTAAATGAAAGTCGCATTTGGATTCATCTCGACTCTAGAGGACACGGATGCTCTCGACGTTCTCGACCTTGTTCGACAAGGCCTAGAATACAAAAAAACATAAGGCTTCGGTTAGACAGGGGTAACTTGAACGCCACAGATGCCCGAGAATCTTGCACCCATGGCCAGGTCATACGATTTCGCACCGCCACATCAGCTCAAGGTCGGGCGTTTCTTACAATTGACGAGTGTGTGATTGGTCAGTCAGCTTCTTCCCCTTCCTCTTCGGGTTCTCCTGCCTGCCCTGCCTGCCCTTTGCTTCGCTTCGGTTCGGGAAGCAGTCACAAAAGTTAGCCAAGTTCACTTTGGTTGGCAGGTACGGAGGGTACGTACCGGGCAGTAAGAGTGGGAGGAGCTCTCCCCACAGGGGGGTACTTGCGGTAGACTGGGAGCACGGTAGGCAGGCTAGGTCCACTCCAGGTACCGATGGGTAGGCGCCGATGGAGGGCGCCTGCCTTCGAGGTCACCTGCTTAAACACAAGCTCTTCTCTTTCGGCCTACTTGCCTCTTAGCCTTGACTTTGCACAATTCAATAAATACCATCTTCATCCCTTCTTTGACTCCTTTCCACCTACAAACTACTCTGCTTACTCTTGTCAACTGTGTTCGACCAGTCTGTTCTACTGTGACCAGCTCTACCTCACATCAACCACAACTTATACACAAACACACAACCAAATCTTCAGACTTTTAATACCGTCAAAATGACTTACACAATGACCGCCCATCTCTGCAAGCAAATCTATGCTTCTTGGCGCCAGACTCGACAACCTTCTCCCGAACTGGCTATCCCAAGCTCACCTCCTTCGTCCTCTTTCCTGCGTCCCGTCTCGCGCTCCCCTTCACCTCCTGCTCAACGCTCTGAGCGCCGTCCTTCAAACGCTTCGGATTCAGAATGGACTCCCAATGGTCGTCACTAGAAGAAACAAGAAACAACTACTTTCCTTACTCACTCACGACTTATGAGACGAGTCGACTTATTGCATTCGGGATACGGGCACGGCATCTGGCGCACATGACTTTATTACAACCCCTGGAATTTCAAGCCTCTGCTGCATTCTCTTCTACGCAACGCACAATCTGGACCCCTTTTCTGAGAAATTAAAACACCTCTGTTTTCTCATGACGCCTCACGATAAAGAAATATCGAAACCCTGCAAAGGCCCAACAACAAACCAACCAACGAATCCTCGTCAGACGAGATGCAGCAGAAACAGCCCAGAACGGGTGGGGCCGGTACGTGACCCTCCGGGGACCACGAGGTGTCAATCACGGCATCCCGTGCAAGAGTGGCATAACATATGCACGTACCCACGTCCAAGGACGAAGAAGTGCCTAACATGACACGTGAATCGTCATTCTCTTCTGATGGCACCATGTTTGGATCTTCAGGCACAAAGTGAGACGTCCAGTTATAGACGGGAGAGAGGCCTCACTTGAACTCAACACAGCTTTTGTCTTTTTTCTTGTCTTTTAATTGTTTAGTGGTTCAAACCAGCAACCTCCTTTTTACATAGATACCCAAAATCAAACTCTATTTAAGTCAAATCAGATCAAAATCTATACCAAAACCTGATTATTTCGAGATCCCTCCCCAATCTCGTCTTTACTTTAACCCCTGACAACCATGAGTCAAAGCTTGATAACAGTGGCATGACCATCTGCCCACGCCGCGTATCCCTGGATCGGGGCCCGCCGAATGCTGATTGCGGGGTGTAAGAAGTCACTGTGGCTGGTGAATGTTATGGATATCCCCACATCACGTGCTTCATTGCCAAAAGTGGGAGGCAGTCAAACACCAAATTCTTAGTCATCATCATCATCGTCAACTGCAAGTGCTCGCTCTATGGATCGTCCTCTACATCCAAAACTCAGAACATTAGATTTAGAATAGCTAAACGTGGCACTTTACCCCGGATTCAATACACACTTCCCCAGATTTCAACTGCATACGCTAATCCTAATAAAAAGGTAAACCCGTACGTCGCTACTTCGGATCGGTTCGGAGTTCTAACCGATCGTACGCTCAAACAAACGTGAGTTGGCCTCTTCCGAACCGAACCACCGAGCTACCAAACTACTCTTCCACCTATGTCATTTACGTACAAGTCAGATATACTTAGTCACCTGTCGTGTAGTACCTAATAATAGAACCATTCTCACAGTGCTCATCAATATGGATTCACTGCTTCAAGCATCATGCAAGTCACGTTCTGCAAGGAACAAACATTTGTATACATACTTAGTGATACTGTACCACATAGTACAACATCAAATACATTCACTAGATATAAACAAAACCATTACTGTTGTTGCTTTGTCCAGTCAAGTCGTTTCCGCTTCGGCTTTCGCTCTCGCTTTGCTCTCTTTTTCTCGTTTGTCGTTTCGTTGCTCATCAATTTCCTGTTCCTCTCAGTCTTCTTGTCCAACGACAACAAATATGCTTTCCTTTGTTCCGCATACAAATATCTCGATAACCAGTCCAATGGCCATATCTACACCCCTCCAGAAGACTATCTATCCATCTTCTATATGTCCTCCATGATGTTGAATATACCCTTCGTCGTCTCCCTCTCCACCGCAGGCTCCTCCACTTGCATCGCTCCCATCTGCTATGTCGACGTCTTCTCTACATCGCCGACGCAGCCATCGTGTCGATGGTGGGCTTGGCTGTCAAGCGTAGACGCTGCTCTTCCTCTCCGCTGCCATCCGGTGAGTCCTGCAGAGCCACGTTGCCCTGGATTCGTCGTTTGGCAGCTCTCTTGTCCGCTTCCGTGATATTCTCCTCGTTCTTGCGCATGTCAGGAGTCCACTGTGGCTCACTAGGCGTGTGACCAACAGACATGCCGACTCGGACCTGTTTGAACACGTCAGCCATCGATTATCTCACTCTCCGTGTTGACAACTTACCAGAGTTTCAAGTGCATCCTTGCCATTGTCCACCAAGTCATCGTCAAACACCATTCTGCCAGGCTCAAAGAGCAGCAGAATTGTGCTGCCACCAAACTTGAAGTATCCAAGTTCCTCTGCTCGGTGGACTTGCTCACCCTCATTGCGAGTGATGACAGTGCTGCCCACCATCATGGCACCCACACAAATCACCATAACCCGACCGTGCTGCTCACTGTCAATGGGCACAAGAACTCTCACGTTCTCGCCGTACACGTCCAGAGCAGATCGAATAGCCATAGGGTTGACTGTGTAGTACTCGCCTTCGATCATCTTGGGCTTGCCCATGACACCGTCGACGGGGATATGGAAACGATGATAGTCCTGAGGAGCCAGTCGGAAGATACCGAGTGCTCCGCCCTCGAACCGTGATACATCCTCGGGGTAGGCGTCGCCCAAAAGTCTCTTCATGTTGAACTCACGGCCCTTGACCCAAATCTTGGTCGCGACGCTGATGGAGTTGAAGACGACGCTACGGCAATCGGCTGGTGACACAATGATGTGCTGGTTGTCGGGCGCCGAGCAGGGGCGAGCATCGGGCTTGAGAGCACGGTAGAAGAACTCGTTAAAGTTGTTGAACTCTTCCAATTGCAACAAGACTTCAGACATGTCCAGACCGTGGAAAGCAATAAACTTTTCAATCTCATCCTTGGATGCAGGGTCGTCAAACTTCTTACCCTGCTTGATGCTCAGGTTTTTGAGGAGTTTTCGGACTATTGTCACGTTAGCACCTGTTGTTTGTCATCTCGACACCGCACTTACTTCGCTTGTTCTCCATGTCTCGAGACTTGAGACCCTTGTACAGCAGACGAATTCCTAATCTGACATAGACGCTCATCTTCTCCTCGTTGATCTGGCCTGTAAGACGATCCTGGACGAGAATGTTGGCTGAGTTGGCTCCTAGCTTGTATCCACCGTAAGAGATCTTGGTAATGACCTTAGAGTACCACTTGCGCTGCGCCTGGCTGGCTGTTACAAACCCACCCACCAGGACACTGTTGACCTGCCTCCAGTCCTGACTTGCGCAGGTCGCAATGTGGGTGATGATGTCAGCATCCTTGCGCTTGTTGAGTCGTGGCTGGTGACAAATGGGGCACTCCCGGATCTCAACCACATGTTCTTCGCCACGATCCTCACTGCTATCGGACCTGTCAAGCGGGTCACCTTCCTCATCCGCAGGCGTCTTCAGCGTGGGAACATTGGAAGATGGCGATTGAGTTCCCGATCCTGGGTCTAGTTCTAGGACGCTAGAACTTTCCGATTCGACATTGTTTTGGCCATGGCCAGGCACGTGAAGAAGGTTCTTCATGTCGGGCACGAGATTCTTGAGCTTATCCCCTGCAGTGGCTGAGGGTCGTCTCTTTCCCTCCAACTGGTCTTCCAGACAAACAACGACCTCATCAATATCAAGTTCCCAGTTCTCATCGTTGTCAGCGTCTCGGTGAGGGAACCGTTGGAAGAAGCTATCAATGGTATTCTCGGTGAGCGTAGAACCCAGGGATTCAAGCATTGTCGTAAGCTCGATTCTGCTGATTCGACCACTCTCATCGGCGTCATATTGTCGAAGCATGGCCCGCCAGAACTGTTGCCGAAGGGCATCATATGGCATGTACTTGGCGCGAAAGTAGATAACAGGGTTGTGTTTCTTCTCCCACTTCTCAGTGTTCTTCATCTTGAGGGGTACGCTGTAGTCGTAGAAATCGGGATCGCCATTGTCCTGGCCGACCGAGTCCGGATCAGCGCCAGTGTTAGCAAGGGCATCTGTTGGAGCCAACATGCCAGGGTTTGAAGGAGCGGATGTCGGAGCCGCCGCCGCAGTAACCGATGTCATGCTTGTGTTTGATGTGTGCTTGCTCAATGGCGGACGGATCATCTTGCTGATGCTTGAGGAAGAATTGGAACGCGACATGGCGAGCTTCTTGAAGCGCGATCGCGACGGAAGTGCCGCGGCCTGTGCAGGTACTTGAAGGTCGTACAGTCCACTTTCGGGGTTCGCCTTGGGGGCTCGCTCAATCAACTGTCGGATCGGGAGATTGCACGAGGCGATGAAATCATTGCCAGAGTACTTATCGTGGTCGATGACGGTGAAACCAAAAGAGTACTGCTGCTCATGACTTTGGATGTGGAACAGCATCTTCTCGTTGAAGACAGGGTTGAGGTTGTGACGAACGCGTCGAGTGCGGTATGTCTTCTTACCGAGAGATGCCACAACAAATGGATCCATATCGAAGCTTGTGCGTGTCAAGTTGGACTCAGGGGGCAGATCTGTAATCTTGATAACCTCGAGGTAGATGATGCCAACGACGTCAGAACCATTGCTAGCAAAAGCGTACGGGTTGTTGCGCCGTCTCTTCTTGAGGCCACGGATTCGGAGCCGGCGTTTACGCTTGGTGGCATCCTGATCATCGCCCTCATCTTCATCACCCTCATCGAAGTCGTCATCGTCGAAATCGTCATCATCATCGTCGCTGGGGCTGTCCTGGGCGTTAGGTGCCGACCGAGGGACAGTAGTCGGGGCCAGGTTAGGCGTCATTGAGGGTGTGACATTGCGAGACGGGGCGGGAGCGGCGCCCACGAGGCTGTGGAACTTTTCGAGGATCTCCTGTGGTGTCGCTGCCGGGTTTGAGGAGTCGCGGAGGGAGAACTGTAACTGAACCTCTCCAGAGACAACGCTCGTCTTCTTGCCGGGACGCTTACTCTTAAGCCGGTACCAGGTCGGTCCTTGTTCCACTTGGTCACTGCTGAAGATCTCCTCGAGGGCGAGGTCGAATTCGCCCATGTAGTCTTTTCCGAAGCGGTCCTTGTCCCAACAAATAACATCTAGGACTAGGTTTTGGACGGAAGTGACGGGAATTTCCTCGGTGACGTTCCATTCTGGGTTGAGTGTCTTGGGGACATCGTTGGTTACGATTCGAGATTCGCCGCTGGATAGGACAAGGTACTGAGGGGATTGTTAGTATTGATTTAGGTTGGTGTTGGGAGAGGAGCTCACGGGGTCCGATGTACCGCTGCGATCTTTGGCTGCAAGATCTTTACCCTAATTAAGTGCGTTAGCAAGGAATCGGCAGATTGAGTTATTTCAAAGCATCCAAGGCTGTGTTGGGGTCTCCGACAATAGACATCTACCAAATAAGCGGTGATGGGTCGGGAGCAACACCACAAAGCTTGTGCGTGTGCGTAGCGTAGCATAGGTAGCGTACCTTTAAGATGGAAATCCTCAGAGCTAGACCATTTCCAGCGTCCCTTGAAGGGCTCGTATTGTCATTCTTTGATCTCATGGGAGGACTGTTTTCTCTGGTGCTGTTTCTGCGGTTGTTTTTTCCGTTGCTGACAGAAATGGTTGTGGAGGAGGAAGAGGAGGATCGAGACGACGATTTGAGTCGTGTTGGGATGATGCGCACCATGACGAAGGCTTTGGCTGGAGCTCCCCCAGTCGTATGGACAACAGTAAGTGATCGATCGGCAGCGGGGGTAAGCACTGGAAGCGCCCCGTGTGTGTAGTGGATGGAGGGGCCTTGGGTCTCAGCTCAGGCTGACTTCCAGGCAATGACGCCTACCAAGTGCCCTGTAACCTGTTACAGAAATGTCCGGAGGTGTCCAGTCCCAGGGGGAAGGGCCAAGATTGAGGGTTGCTTCCGCTGGGGGGTGGGCAAAATGTCTTGGGATTGGTGGGGATCGCGCGGGAAGGCGGGGAAGATTGGAAGTGGCCGGTCCAGACAAACAAAGGAAGTGACGTAGTAATGGGAAACAATTCCAGGTACAGTTTTGCTTTATACCGTTAAGAGATGTCACTCAAAGCTTGAGAAAACAGTCAATATCAATCACTCCTATTGGGTCGAATTGACTTTTGTTGATGCTTATTGTTTGCGTCGTCTCGTCTGGTCTCGTGTTTCGGAAATGCACAATTCGATTCGCTTCGCTTCCGTTGGGTTGGACTAGGACTCTCAGCTAAGCTCAGCTCCTTTTAGGATCGGCCCCTTTTTTTCAAATCGCTGTAAGTCGTCGCGTCGTATCGTATCTTGTCCGTGTCTTGTCGTGTCGTGTCGTGTGCTTCGCCCCTTTCATACAATACTCGAAGAGTACATTCCTGTAATGCTGCAGCTGTGCAGTATAATCTTGTTTCTTTTCCGTTTCGATGATTGCACCGCCCGTAAGGTACTTCGTGACGAAAGGCCAAGCCACGGCCAAGCCTCCGAAATCAATGTCAGCGCCGTGTGAGCCGTTTGTGGGACGGAGAAGACGTCAAAATCCGTCGGGCAGTCGGTCGGTCGGTGGAGTAGGGACGGGTTGTTTAAACGTGAGTGCGAGGGTGTTGTCGACGATTGAATCTGGAAGAGGCACGCAAAAACAACAAAAGCTGTAAATAAACAAGAGTGAGAGGCTGGGTCAAAGATAGATTCGACTCAGTAATATAATATAATAGACGAGATGTTGAATTAAACAAGACGGGGTTAAAGACTCAGGAGTATCCGTGCCTTGATACTAAATCGAGTAACATGAGAACCCAGCAATAGCAAACAACGGTTTCCCCTGATTGTTTAATCTCGTCTTGTGTCTCGCATAATAGACCCAGGAAAATGGAAACAGAAATAGAAAACAAGAAGAAAAGGGAAATGGCCCTTGTTTTAATAGGGAAATAAGCTCACTCCCTGAATATCTCCGTTACTTCGTGTCTCGCCAACTAATCCTACGCCTCTTAAGTGAGACTGGGACTAGAGCCCGTGAATAGGTAGGTACCTTAGGTTGTTGGGGCGCCTTTTTCCGTGCCGATTTGGCCGCGAACTGGGCTGGGGGACACGTATCCGTCCCATCTCACTGAGGTGCTGTACTTTTTACCCCCAAAGTCAGGTTGGTCTGATCGGTCTAGAAGGAAAATAAATGTCGCAAACTACATAACATGCCTTTGATCGTCTTTAGCCTTGTCCGTCTTTGTTTAGCCTTTTACGTGCCTCGAGCTAGTCCCAGGGTTACATACACCTCCTGTTGAATTCCATCACCTGCATTTTCCATCCAATCCAATGTAAACTAATCAATCCCCTCGATTGGATCCGAGAATCCCTCCAGAATAGGCAACTGGTGTTCTCGACTCTTGGCCTTTTAGCCCCCATGGTGCCGATTGTCCGGGAACCTGCCAGATCGGAACATCTTGGCCTTGGAGTATGAGGCGAGAGAGAGAGGCATCCAGCATAGAATCGTCGATGTACTGTAAATCAAGTAATGTATCCGTAGGACATTTCTTTCTTTATGTCATTCATCTAACAGACACAGATAAAAAGAACTTTGGCTCATGTGCATCAGAGACTAGACCAACAACGGAACCAGGAATCCCATCACCGACCGCTCAGACATTTTCTTACAGTACCGAGTACCCATGGGCTCATTTATTTCCCCCGTCACCGCTTCTTCTTTTGGTCGTAATTTTACTCTACTCATCAGCATGTGATTCCGGCCAAAATGGACCTCCCCAAGTGCCCTTCTCAAAGAGGACATATCCTGCGTTGTCTTCAGATATAATAGATTCAGTCTTCCCCCACCCTCGATAGACATGTGTATCAATTCCCCAAGTCAACTTAAATTTATAACCGGTATTCCACAGCGTCAGCGTAGCAAAGCCATCGACACTCAAGTCATCTCGACGTCACTGGAATGAAATCAAAGAATGTCCCCCTTGAGCTTTCAAACTCACTCTTGGACCCTTGTCTATTGAAAAGAGGCTGAGACAGCGCCACAAGCCACAAGCCACCAGATCCGTCTCCTCTCCCCTCAGCAAGCTCAAGCTCAAGCTCCCGTATCGTACCCGTACCGTCCACAAACGTTTCCCCGTCCAAGCTCCAACACGCTTGACTCAACCTCACTCACCATAATCAGCTCTGCTAACTAAAAATACGTCGATATCATGTATGACGTCTTATTACTCTACTAATGACTTATACTCCGCCCTATCCTCCATCTCCAGTTGGATCCGCGCTCACTTCTCCGATGCTTCCGAACACCTCGATATGAACTAACACCTACACCAACAGTTGTGGTTGAGCCTACACTACAATTCGATACCAGCAGCTACGACATGTCTCACATCGCCATCCACTGAAACATCCTCAACACTTTACCGCCTTTCAATATCTTATCAAGATATCTATCATGTAAATTGTTCAAAAACAGCAAAAATTGACAATGCATTCTCCAACGCTACGCTATGATGCCTCAGCCGAGGTATGCTCCGATCATCCACTCAACGCCTTTACTTCGTAGCATGTGTGCACCCCATTGTACCATCCCGTCCCCTATCTTTTGACCGCCAAACTCCAGTTCATGTGCGCCATTCTCATGCCGTATGCTGTAATGCGTGTGTCGGCTCAACCAAGCCCCGAAAATCACTAGTCACTGACCTCTCAGTGCTCTCGTGTAAACGCCAAACCCCTTCATGCGCCTGCCCAAGAACTCCCAGTTGGCTCCCTCTCCAGCTGTCTTAGAACATTCACAGCTTCTGCAAAAAGAATATTTCTTCCCCAAAAAGAATCACTCGCCAACACTTCCTTTACAAGACTGACGACCCCTCGAGCCCCCTGCCGCTCTGTCTGTGATTGTAAATTAACAGGTTCTAGATCTGCAACTGTAATGATCCACTGTGTTGTCACTTCTCGTGGTACAGAGACACTCTTGTCCCCTTTGTCTCTTAGACTGAAGGCCCAGCAAATCAGGGCGCAAACATACACACCCCAGTAATCTGAGATGTCAGCCCAGGGTATCGCTTGCTGCCGACTAGTTTCCGCTTTGCTACCCTCGGCCTGATTGGAAGAGGGCTGGAGACGAAGAAAGGCCTTGAGAGCACGAGCTGCGAATACAGTTGCTATTGCAGCAGTACCCGAGCTGCACCATTTGCCTAATAGATTTTGATGTTCTGTAAAAACGCTAATCTCGGGCACCTTTTTGTTAAACACCCAGCTCTGACCAGACACTGATAATAGATGGTAGAGAGGAGTGTGATGTAAAGCGAGGTAGGTACTGGCAATGGCCGAGCCAGCGAATATCCTCGAGATAGGCATTCTATCCGTCTTGAAGTTTACCACATCGTCCACAAGATGAACGTGTGCCAAGGATTGGCGTTGTGGAAGGTATAGTGAGCATGCAGCAAGTAGGATAGCCGCATCAAAAGCCGGTGCAGAGGCAATATCGGAGGCAGAGAGCGTCCCCAAGTTGGTGTTCGAGATAGTATTTGGGTCCTTTCTTGTCCGCAGTCTTGCCCAGGTTTGAGAGTCCTGTGCTTCCCAAAGTTGTGTTGTCGTAGCCGTTAGAAATATAGGAAGAGTGCTTGGAGAAGAGTAATCCAAACCAGCGGAAACGTGCTGGCGTTCGTGATAACGT
Source organism: Fusarium sarcochroum (assembly GCA_013266185.1). Lineage (NCBI taxonomy): Eukaryota > Fungi > Ascomycota > Sordariomycetes > Hypocreales > Nectriaceae > Fusarium > Fusarium sarcochroum. The sequence continues at coordinate 11,811 of JABEXW010000025.1, read as the reverse complement.
GAGCTATGTACGTCCAGCAGGAAGCAGGCGGCCAGCAATCGTCGTTGGGTTTCTGTGTCAACCCAAGACTTCCAAGCTTGATGTCCACCGCGGGTAGAAGAACGTGAAGCAGATGCGTATTGATTACTGACAACCTATCGGGAGTTGAGCCTGGCGTTCGCGGACATGTTCATCGAGACAAAGAAGAGACACATGAAGTGAAGAAGTATTCTAAGAAAAATAAAGAAAGATATATAAAATAAAGAGAACGAAGAAGAGAAAGTGGTATCTTAAGAAAATGAGGGGAAAATAAACAAAAAATCAAGCTGAACTAACCCTGTGATAAAGTGTAGTGAACCGGGCAGAGGGCTGATGTGACTGTGGCTTTCTACCACGAAAACGTGCATAATACTCGCAGAGCACAATTGTTTGCTTGACGGGCATTGACCACTTTTCAGCTTGTGTAAACTAAGTGTATCAGCCGGTCGAATGCTCCTGGTGAGCTCCTATTCTCTCAACTCACCACTTTGGACTTTTGCCAGGCGTACGCATGAAGTTGGGCTCCCTTCATGCGATCGTCTGCGTCAGGAATGAATTGTGTCGCCAAGGCAGCCATGGCACATTGTAGTACTTGTACATGCTCCGTCTCGCCCTCAGGTGTATCTTCAAACGTCTGCTTGTGGACGATTGGATATTTGGGGTGAACCTTATCCCAGTAGACTTCCAAATAAGACGGGATTGCCTCGCTAGCCGCGGTAGGAAGTGATAGGGGCATCAGGTCTTCGGTGCTTAATAGGCTGCCCCCATCTGGAGGCCCAGAGCTGCAGCCGAAATCGAAAACCCCGTCTGATCGTGGTAACGATGGGACAGCTACTAAAGTCTCAGATTGAGCGACAGCCAGTGAAGGGGACATGCTACGAACTGTAGAGGTTGGGATCTGATCAGCAGTACTGAAAGGACTGCTTCCACTATATCCAGGTAATTGAAGACCCATGTCACCAAAAACCGGGGTGTACATTTGGGGTGGGGTGTTGTCATAGGCAAACGAGACAGGATAGCTGCCAGTTTCCATACTGGTGCTTCCGCTTGAGGTAGTCTGGTAAGCTGGTGTCTGGTTGACCCAACCTCCGTTCGTTGCTGGCACAGAGAATTGGGAGCGCCTTGTGTTATCTGGAGGAGTCGAAAACGTGCTTCCTGAAGATGACGAAGCCAAAGTTGAACTATCTGGCCAAGGTAGGTCTGGTGTTCCATCTTCTGGGATAGGTATCATGGAGACCTCTGAAATGTTTCTAGGCTGGGATGATAAACCCTGCCTGTAGGTATCGTTCGTTGTTGACACCTGCGAAGGTCCTATGATGTAATAGTTGTTTTCTGGAGTATCGGTCATATTGTGTGACACGTTGTAGCTCTGGTTTGGACCCGGCGTAGAAGCCATTGTTGACCACTGTGGAGGAACCATAGTAGAATTGTTGTTCACAGTAGTCATTGGGCCCATCTGAGGGTCTTGGAAGTCCTGTGGCATCTGAAGCCCGGGCTCTTGAAGAGTGTTCGGTGGCATGATAGGTGTTTTTGGGCTGCTTTGGCGGGGAGGATATTTCGGGTCTGCAGCATCTTTGTCGTCTTGCTCGCTAGGTTATGTTAGCTTTGAAGTTGAATTGTCTCGTGTCTGTTTCTTTGACGTACTGTCTTTGGAGGTGACGATCAAGAAGGTCCTTTCGATGGAATGCCTTGTTACAATTTGGAATGGGGCAGGATAGGTCAGGAGGGGAATGGCTTAGTTGGTGCCGTCTGAACCATGATTAGAAAAGGTGCATCAACATCAGAGAAGATAACAAACCTCAAGTGCTCTGCTCTAGAGAAGGTCTGGGAAGGTCAGAAAGGTTGAAGATAGAGAAGAAAGAGTCAACACATACCTTGGGGCACTGATTGCATGTATGAACCGGCACTCCTTTCTTTGCCTTGCTAATCTTCCTAGTGATTGGGGTCAACTTGACGTGCGGCTCGGAGCTCGGCGCTCCTGTGAAGGGCCTCATGGGGGCGTTTGATGGACCAGACTGGCTTGAACCATGAGAGAGCTCAGTCGAGTCGACACTTGTGTTGCTACGGCGTCGGCTGTTCATATTGGAGTTGGACTTTGACGACGACGAAGTCGAGTTGTCAACAGCAGATGATATCTTGGATGATCCAGGTGGATCAAGCCTATTGATATGGGAAGACGAGGGTGTTGTACGATTTAGTGAGGTAACATAGCTTTGAGCAGAGGATGACCTTGAAGTCAAGTCAATGGAACGGCTTCCGGAAGGTGGATCGACGGGTTCGTCGTCGGTATTCATGATATTCTTGAGACTAGCCATGGCCCGTAGTTGATAGTAGTAGCACGAATCAAAAGAGGCAATGAGCCCGGAGACTTCGAGAAGGTCAAGCCAAACTTAGTAAGACACAGCCCCCGTGGAGGCGGATGATCAAGTCCCGGCAGATGGAACGTTTTAGGCTCATGTAACGAAGGTGGGCGATGAGGGTATAGAACAGTAGGTGGTAATAGTGGGGGAGTTGGCGTAGAATTCAATCAAGATCACAGATCACGGATGGGATGGGATGGGGAGGAGAGGGACGGCTAAGGCTGGGGGGACAAAGCGTAGGCGATGCTAGCCTCGAGAGTCTGAACAGGGATGTGGATGGGAAGATGGGGCTCAGTGTAAGTGAGATATTTACTCAAGGTACAAAGATAGGAACCAAGAGAGGCATTGCTGGTTGGACCCGGCAGGGTTATTTGAGAAAGGGTTAGAAGATGGAGTTACAAGGGCAAAGTCGACGTGATTGACCCCAGGTTGAAGACAACCCTGCGAGCTGAGCATGGGGCGCAGGCCCATGGTCCATTGCCCTGGTAGGATGCATGGACGAGATTAGATGCTCGAGGGAGTACACCTGATGCAAGGCACTGGCTTGCCTGTTGATAGTGAAGTGAGAAGTGAGAGAGTGACATTGACATGGGGTTGGAATGTCCTCGACACCTAAACCCAAAGAGAAGGGCATGACATGGCAGACGCAGACCGTTGGAAGAGTATCCATTGTTTGTCCATGTGCCACCCTCCTCACCCTCACCTCGACCCTTGTCCTGTTGTCCTTGACCCTTGTCGGATGGTTGCCGCTCCCTGTTCGTTGAGAATGCGACAAGTGGCGGGACGGGGCCGCAAGCGCCATCTAAGCCTTCAAGGAACGGTACCTGATCAAGCGACTAGCGCCCAGGCGTGGTACCGTACGAGAAGCTATTGGCAATGGGTCAACCATTCCCGACCGATCCGATGGCTTGCGGATAATAGCTCGCGCTTAGACAATGTTGACGTCGGTCGTCCAATGCCCTACGAGCAGAGACAGAAATGGCGGCCACAGCGACGATGATCAGTAAGAATGGTAGCCTTGATAGAAAGCTTGTTGTATCAATACGTCGCCAAGCTCAACTGTCGCAAGCGATAAATTCAAAAGTGCCAACAAGCGACAAAGCAACCCAGAGGCGTAGCGATTAAAAATATTCAGCTCAGAGCTGGGTGCTTTGCTTGGTGCTGATGCTGATGCTGGTGCTGCTCGAGAGCTACCTCAGTTAGCCCTGGACACCGAGACAGCATGGGCATGAGTGCGAGCGGGTATGGCGTCAAGGCGCCTGTTGGTGGCTGGTCTAGGGCGATCATGGCTAAAGTGACAACGGACAGGGCATCACACAGTTAGGATCATGTCTGACAGGGATCGACGGGCAACCTAACGATGTACTGTAGGAGAAAATGATCCAATACAAAGGAGGCTGTGTCAAATAAGTTTGGAATGCGAGATAGAGAGTGCAGGAACGGCGGCCGACTGTTGCACTTGCTTGCATCGCATCGCTGACAGGTACCGGCTTAGGTAAGAGGTGCCGACTCTACTTGGTAAGCAGTCCGTGGAGTTTTGGCTTATGGCAGGCAGGCAGGCAGGCAGGCAGGGTAGGGCAGGGCAGGGCAGGGTTAATCCAAGGAGCCGATATTGCCGAAAATCATTGACATTGGCATTACATTATTCAGATTTCTCTGCCATGGAGTTGATTTTCGTGTATAGTGCCACGTTTTTGTTGTCCCGGAGTTAAGGTCTAATTCTTACAAGTGCTTAGGTGCAGATGGGTTACCGGTAATTAGTCCCCCACCTCAGCAGCCTCATAGGGCCAGCGCGCCGTTGTACCGCATGGTCCGTGTCAAATTACGGTACTGGCCTGAGCTTCCTTAGCCGAAACCCAGGTTCAAGAGAAGAGAAATCACTCACAGTCACAGGTTGTCTAGCCTAGATTTCATGCTTGACTTCATTTCCTACTCCTATGAATCATGACAAAACCTTAGATACTGGATCCATTCTCTTGGTCGCGTCAATTTGAAATCCTTGTCCGTACATGGTTAGACACAAGGGTCACATTGGCCCAGCAAGGCTGGGCGCTAGGGTGTCCAAGCCAAGATCCAATGATGGACAGGCTTGGACTCAGCCACCTAAAGGCCCATTGGTTGTTGTTTCATGATGACCTGAGGTGAACTATTTTTATATGGCTGCGCCTGTTAGACCCTGGACCTCGCTCGCTTGTTGTGTGATGGCACTAATATCAAGCGCTAGCAGAGTCAACAGCGTCATGGCTAATGCTTGTTACATGATCGACAGTTTAATTAATCTAAGGCAAGGCATTCTCGAATTAACGTGTCAGTAAACAAACTTTACTTTTGTCTCATAATGCCTTACGGTTTCATGACCCATGGCACAAACAAGGTCGGTGTTCCTCTGACTCGGGAGCCGTTTGGTCCCGACTAAGAGGATGCGGGGCCCGGACCGTTCCATGTTCCACGCTGCATCTCCCCGCCTTTTTCGCTGGAAATGGCAATATAGCACAAGTAATAACTCTGATTTGTCTCTTCAAAAATCAGGCTGATACAGATTATTCAAATTCTTGATTGGGATTTGAGGCCAAGACTTTGTAGGATTCGGCCCGTCACGGAGAATATTCCTTCCATCCATCAATCAGGAATGCCTGTAGAAGCACTGCAACCATAGATGGGGATGCACAGAACGTGTCTGGCGCTTGACTCCCGACTATTTTTATTGTCGGAGGCTCTCCTTGACCAATGCAATAACAGGAACAAGCGGTCTTTCTCCATGTAGATCCCATTGGCAAAATCGATGTTGGGTTTCTTTGCCAAGCACTCGCTAATATGCCGTTACATGAACTCATCCCGTCACTAGACATGGGCATATTGACAACTAGCTTTCAGCACCGATGCACGTCTGGTCTGATTCGCATGTGTTCCTCTAGGAACGGAAGCAGATCTACGCATGGGGACATGCTTACAACTTGGCTACCGTTATCTGCCACTCACCATCAGTCATTGAATTATTCCATACACCGCAATTTGATGTAATCGACAAATCATTCAATTAACTTTTTACCGAATCCCCATTAATGACATTCGCGTGAGAGTATTTCTCCTTTCAGACATACACCCGGTCATCCATTGCATCCAACCTATCCTCGGATGCTCCGACAGTTTGGGTTCTGCAAGCCTAGCATCAGACATCGTGACACTCGCAGATCCAAAAGTGTCCGCTGTAATTCATGTGGCCGACATCGTAAATTTGCTATGGCATTTCAAACTATCGGGAAGTTCCTGTTGCATGATGGTCAAAATGTCGATCTTTCACTGAGGGCTGCTGCTGACTGTACGATCGACAAATTTCACCATTACCATCTATAGGTACTGTACATCACCGCCATTCTCAAAGTGTGTTTTCGATTGAAACGTTACCTCAAAACATTTATCGCCATCGATGAATTACTGTACTACATGAAAGATAGCCGCCTAGACGCCTAGACGCGCCAGCCCCAGGATGTGGCATCTCGGCGCCTGCGCCTCCGGAAACTTGATTACCCTGGAGGACTCAGACTCGGACTGACATAACACCCGGTACTTCAGCCTCATTGAGGGGACAATGCATATTCGCTTGTCTGTGGGATATAAATAAACTTGAGGAGGCTCAGAGTTGACTTCCAAGTCCACAAGATTGTACATGTAGTAGATATTCATACGTAAGGAACTTAATCTGATACAGTGAGAGTAGGATACACAACTAAGACGTATCATGATAAACCGACAGTGAAACTCCTCGATTACTTCGCTCAACTGCAGTACCGCGCAGGGTACTCAGGCAAGTGTGTGTTGGCTCAGCATGCTCATGGTCACACTATAGCCTCGAGTGAGTACTCGATACAAAAAAAGCCGGAACGCCTCGTATACCGGCCTTGTATTAAAGCGCACAGCCGGATACTGATCAAAACAATAATCCAAAGTCCGTTGCACAAAACATCTGTTGTCCTTTTACGGTGGCCCTGCACCCATTACCATCTGGACATATTTTTATTCAGTCTCTCCGCGTCTGTAAAACCACACCGTTTCCATTTATAGCTTGGAGGGGGCGGTTGGTGTGTTGTTTGATGAGTCTTTTGGCGACTTGGCGTGGGCATCGCTCTCTTCAGACTCGTCGTCGCTGGGAGGTCGGCTGCTATCGGTGATGTTTCCTCGGCTCTTGGTCATCTACACGCTGTTAGTCGAGTCGCGATCAAATTGCATATGATCAATGCTTACCCATCCTCGAACACCACCGACGAGACCAAGGGCGTAACCAGTGATGAACTCCTTGGATGTGCCAGAGGCACCAGGGGTAGTGGGCGATCGCAGCGCCTCAGAGCTGCCAGCACTGTTAAATCGGGCAGGGCTTTGAGGACGGCTAGTAGGCCAGAACTGCTTGAGCTCGCGACCGAGTTCCTGGCCAGTGGTGGTCCAGTTGTTGGTGATGTTTTCGCGCAGGTCCTGGACGTGACGCTTAAGGTCAAGTTCGTTCTTCTTGAGCCAGCTCACGTTGAGCTCCTGGCGGGAAGTACCGCGCTTGAACTGTCGAGCAATGTACTTTTCGTAGTCGCGGACAATTCTGCGCATTGTCAGAATTGTTTGTTATATACCAAACGACCAACTTACCTTGTGATGAGACCAGTTGTGCTGACGCCTTCTGTTCGCTGAGTGACAAGGAACTTGCCAGCAGCCTTGATGGGCTGGTAAATGTCGTCGCCCTCATCGGCACCGTAAGGAAGGTCGTCGTGAGCAACGTAATCGAGGTTATGCTCGTCGAGGAACTCGGGAGTGACAATCCATGGGCAGTCTTCGATAACTTCGTCGACCCATTTGCAGTGACGGAGGGTCTCGGCACGCTCAGCGGCAGACATAACAGTCAAGCCCTTGCGCTTGTGTGTTTCGTGATCGCCTGTGACGCCGACAACCAGGGTTGTGTCGGGGAAAGCCTTCTTGGACTGCTCGAGCTGTCGCATGTGGCTATAAGTTGTTAGCACGATGTGATTTCACGATTGTCATTGCAATGCTGTGCTACAGGTAATGCAATGCGGAGATGACCTACCCAAGATGGAAGAGATCAAAGACACCATCGGCGTAGACACGGACAGGCCGACCGACAGGAGGAGAGTTGGTCTTGTAACCACCAGCAGGATCTTGCAGCTTGCCAATGGGAGGAGGAGGCATGGCCTCGATCCTTCGCTGCTCCTCTTCGTCGAGATCCCTCAGCGAAGGCTTACGGCCCTTTCGACCGACTCGCTCAGCAATGTCGATGCTGGCCTCGGTGGTGTCGCTGGGCTCACCAGGGTCGAGAGCATGGTCGACACCATTGTCGAGGATACGATCGGAGCTAGAGCGTTGCCTCTTAGGAATTGGACCTCCAGGAGCTGAGCCGCGATTGTGAAGACGTCCCGACTCAGCAGCGGTAGTATCGCCCTCCTCGCCCGAAGCATCACGCGACGACGTCTGAATACCGTTATCGCCAAGGTCAGTGACGGATTCGACACGGAGGGAGTTTCTCTTGCGCTTCCCGCCTTGAGAGGAACCTGATGGCGATGACATGGCTAATAGATAAGAGACGGGAGTGCTGACGATGACGCGGCTTCGGGATCGGGTTGCGGGTTGTGGGAGAAAAAGAGAGGCAAGGGAAGTAACGACCTTGGGTCAAACGTGTCTGCGTGTCCTAATTATGTGCGCTTGGGAAACAAGACGGGGAAACAGCAACAGAACAGACAACTTCAACCTGGAGAAACGGTTACGGATACCGAAGAAGTTCCACGTTGACGCGAAAAAAACCGGGCCTTGAACTGGGTCTGGACTTTTATTAGAGCTGATTGGGTTTGGGACGTGGCAATCCCTGCACAAATCTGGGGTCAAAAACTTGGCTCGCCTTACAGCAGCCTGCAGCACCTTAGACGGGGGACTTTAAGAGGAGGACACCGTCATTGATGAAAATATATGGTGGTTGATAAGGACGAGAAACAAGAATTCAACAAGTCCAAGCGTAGAGAGAGAGAGAGGGGGCAAAAAGAGACATCTACACTTGCCCCCCCAATGTCTCTCCCGGGTTTCTCCTTATTTTGGCTTTACGAGGTACGAGGGAGGTACCTCACCTTACGTCGAAATGACAGACACGATCTAATTAAAAAAGTGGCCCGGCTCTCTCGTGTCAAAAAAGGAGAGTAATCTCGAATGTTAATAGCGCAACTGCCACAACCGCTAGACCTTGGATGAGACGGGCAACTGCTCTCGTGACAATGCCTGTTGCGTGTAAATTGTGCTCAACATGAATTCCGAGCATCTTAATGTTGGTTTTTGAGCCGACTCGGGTTGGGTCAAACGTCAAATTCCCCCAACTTGGATGGGACAGTGGCGTCATTGGATCGCCGTCACCCCCTTTCGTCTCGTCTGGTTGGGTCTCGAAAAGGGGAAGGGAGAAGCTTGCAGGAGCTAATTGTTGAGCTTTCAGTCACCTGATGACACACGTGATGAAAAGTCGATGTGAGCGGAGATACCCAGGGAATAACTAATGGACTCAATCTGTCCCGAGTAACCATCATGAGCTCCCGCTTGTTTCAACAGCGGTAAGAAAGAGGCAAAGTTACAAAGGAGTCCTCGGCATGCAGATGAAGGCGCTTTATGCCTATTATTAACCTTGATGCTGATGCAGAGTGGCAAAGTGATCACGTTTCAAGGGGTCATCAGGCAAGTGATATCTGAGGATGCCCTCGCTTTCGATTGGACCTTGAAAGCATTAAGCCTCCGTCTCAGTAAACGAACCACCTTAACTGCTGACTCATCGTACGGAGGCATCTCGAGTAGGTGCCTTTGTGTGTTGAACCATCAACATGCTCTTGAGCCTTGAACCCTTTGCTGCTCCCTGAGATCGTGGCCAGGGACAATTACATGGAAAATAGTCTGGATGAATCCGAATGTCACTCAAGCTCATCAACGCGGAGTGAAAGCTAGAATTTCTCGGGCCATCGCCGAATTCATCCTCGCATTGTTGACTTGCTGCAGCGTCTGGAAGCTTCTCTTTGTCGCTCCAAGGCCTTGTAAAACAATTTGCGTCTCAGGTCATGGCTCCCTGGAAACATCTTTGACAGACCATCCCCGAAACAACAATCAGTTCCTTGACGATACCTTAGCTTTGATTGGTGGGCCTCTAAACATCCTAGTCAATGGTAACCAAGTGGTGCCTATCTACCAACAACAATAACAGAAGCAATAATCAGAAATTGTCAGTTTATCATTGTTGGTAACTTGAACTTCTACATTAATCGCTGATGGGGCTAAAGTGTATCGCCAGGTTTCGCACCACCGAAATTAACTTGATCCTCCCTCTCCATGCCCCGTTTCAAGTGAAACAGCCAACACTTGGCTTTGCATCAGCCTCTTTGACATTTTTTATAACCGAGCAGGTACTTCGTTTTCTTCTGTTTTATCGGTTTCAAAGCGAACCAGGATATGTCACTATCCCTGATCCACCCTTAGCTATTAACCTCACCCTTCCTAAAAGTCCGCCAATCCAACCAACTCGGTTATCAGACCCTTCGAATAGGCTTAAGCCAAGCCTTTATTGTACCTGGCCAAAATGCATCCAACTTGTCAAGCTGAAAAAAACATACTCTATAGAGGTTTCAGTGTCCACTGCAGGCAAATGGCCGCGGCTTGGCTAGACGTTTTTGGACTTAATGCCTTGACCTTTATTCCCAGGATTGATATACCTGCATGATGTTAAGCGTCCTATATAAAGGGCGTATTACCCCAGACCAAGATCCAGTCTGAAGAACGAACAGGACATTCTTTGCAACTTTCTTTCATAATATTCTTTGGCATACCCGGGCAGGCCCGCAGAACCACAATCTTTTATTGCTTTATACTCTCGTTTCTACCAGCACTCTTTTGATCTACGTTGATATACTCAAAATGCGGACCGCTACCCTTTTGACTCTTGCCAACTTTGGCTCAGCCTTTGCTGCTGTACAGCTCTATGGCCAGTGCGGTGGTGGCGCTTACTCGGGAGAGACTAAATGCCCCTCGGGCTCTTCATGTGTTGCCGCGAATGAGTGGTATAGCCAGTGCATCCCCGGTGCTCAGGGTGGCGACTCTTCTGCCTCTGAGGAGGTTGCCCCCGTTGAGCAGCCCGATGTAGAGGCTCCTACCGTGGAGGTTCCTGAGGTCACTGAGGCTCCTGCTGCCCCTGAGGCCCCTTCTGGTGACGTCCCTACTGAAGGCGAGGATACCGAGACCAGTGACGACAGTGAGGAGGATGGCGATGCCAGCCAGGAAGAGGAGGAGCAAGATGACGACGAAGCCACCGTTCCTCCTGTTGTACCTGAGCCTGAGGAGGGTGACGAGGAGGACTCTAGCGAGGAGCCCGCCGATACTCCCATAAACGCCCCCGTGGCCGACCCTACTGAGGCCCCCAACAGCGAGCCCGCCGCCGATGCTCCTGCTACTACTCCTACTGCCGGTTCTGGATCCGACTCTGGATCTGGCTCCGGCTCCGGTGGCATCACACGAACTATCCCTGCCTCCAGCGGCGCTACCGCCGTTGCTACTGCTATTCCCGTCTCCGGCGAGCTCGATGGTGGCATGGTCTACTACGACCGATCCCGTAAGTCCTGATGTCTACTAAGATAGCTAAGAACCCAGCTAACAATATTCAGCTGCCGTCTGCAAGGACCAGGAAGAGACTGGCGAGGATGATGCCATGTTCATCCTCGAGGACGGCGCCACTCTCCGCAACGTCATCATCGGTCCCGGCCAGGCTGAGGGTGTTCACTGCAAGGGCACCTGCACTCTCGAGAACGTCTGGTTCGAGGATGTCTGCGAGGATGCCATCACCCTGAAGCAAGAGTCTGGTACCTCCACCATCCGCGGCGGCGGTGCTTTCCACGCATCGGACAAGGTTGTCCAGTTCAACGGCCGCGGCACCGTCGAGATTTCTGACTTCTACGTCGAGGACTACGGCAAGCTTGTTCGATCTTGCGGTAACTGCAAGGACAACGGTGGTCCCCGAAATGTTGTCATCGACAACGTTGCTGCTGTCAACGGCGGTATCCTCTGCGGCAGTAAGTCATCAGAATTCTTGTCTCGTGGACTCCTAACTAACAAACTTTCTAGTCAACACCAACTACGGCGACACCTGCACCATCTCCAACGCCTGCCAGGACGAGGGCAAGTCTTGCGATCTCTTTGAGGGTAACTCTGACGGAAGCGAGCCCTCTAAGCTGTCGAGCGGCCCTGACGGCACTTCTTGCAAGGTTGACAGCTTTTCTGAGACTTGCTAAATGGGTTCCTTTGGATCAAAAGGAGGTAGACATTGATAGAACCTAATATACAACTTGTACTTCGACCATAACTTCTTATAATTAAATGCGACCTATGTCTTAGTTATAAGAATAATTATATAAACTTATGTTAATAT
>JABEXW010000024.1:0-109213 GCA_013266185.1 Fusarium sarcochroum | reverse complement strand
TTTTTTTTTTTTTTTTTTTTTTTTTTTTGGTATGGCGTGTTTCTACCACTGACGTGATACTAACACAGCATTGTACTGATCACTACATTTATGTCTTCAACACCAGAGCAAAACTAGATATGTACAAAGAATGATAATGGCAGACCGTTCTTCCTTCACCTCGCGATATCCTCGAGATCACCCCGTTCATTACTAAGCCGGTCGGATACCCTGCGGGTTCCAGAACATATCATCAGGATCATACTCAGCCTTGAGCCTTCTCAATCGATCCAAATTCTCTCCATAGTAAAGCTTAGTCGCTTCCTCATTGCTCAACTGCGTATCCAAGTAGTTGGCATACATGCCCCATTCCCCATCAGCCATGGACGCAGTGACACTCTCACGGAAGCCTTTGAGGAGTGAGAACCCATTGTTTGCGTGCTGAGCGTAGTTTCCATGGTCTGAGAACTGGTACAGAAGAAGCTTGTCGCGATGGGGGAATGCGCTGTTGATACTGGTATTCTCTGCGACGGCTGAGTTAGGTCCACCGAAGAGGTCGATGAGCAGATACCATGAGTGTCGCGCATCGGGGTTATTGATGTTAGTGTAGAGAGCACTGGCTAGAGATTCGACTTGGCTTCTCTTCAGAGCCTTTGTCATAAGACTAGTGGTGTAAAAGTTACTGTGCTGCAAAGACGTTAGTAATAAGCGCAAAGAGCATAAGTCTTTGACTCACCTGGTTATAGGGACGTCTCTGATCAAGTGCTTGGCCATTGGCGGAAGACTCCAGACCTTCAATCCATCCACCTGTAGTCGTCCTTGAGATCTGGGCATTGATGTCGCCCAAAAGCGGTCGCAGTGCTGCATTCAAGCCAGCTCTATCACCATAGAAGATGCCCTGGATAGTCTGTCCTGAAGGCGCCATGTAGATATGCATATTGAGCTCTCTGGGTGCTGTCACAGCAAACTTTTGCAATGCCAACAATCCTTCGACGGCCTCGCTTTCATTCCAGTCTTGTTCAATGGTAAAATGCGTGACCGTGTCGGGTGCCTTGAAGGTTCTAAAGTCGAGCTCCGCAACGATGCCAAAGGAAGAGCCTGCGCCTCGGAGTGCCCAGTTCAACTCGGGCATCTCCCAGTCTGCTGTATATCTTCTAGTACCGTTGGCAAGAATGATGGTCGCGCCGATGAAGGTGTCTAGTGTGAGACCGTAGGTTCGCGATGCAAAGCCGTAGCCTCCATGTAATGCGTGGCCAGCAATACCAACACTGTCTCTGTTAATCCACATTGCACGTTCACGGAAAAGACTTATCTTACCCTGGGCAAGTTCCATGAGGAATGGCTCTCTGGTTAAGCTTGAACAGCTCTGTAGCAACATGACCTAACCGAGCACCAGCCTGTATGTTACAGCTCATGTCTTTGTTCAGCGTCACTTGGTCCATTGCGTCCATGACAATGACCAAGTGCCCATCCTCACCACCGTATCCGAACGAACCGTAACTGTGACCGCCGCCCTTGGCGCTGACTCGGACTTTATGTTGGCTCCCGCACTTGACGGCATCTTCAATGTGCTTGACAGTAGTTGGGATGGCAATGGCAGCAGGGCTGTAAGGCACACGAAGGTTGTAGGGTCTGACTTCTTGAGTCCATTGAGCTGAGTTTCGCGGTACGTAGGGAACTGCTCTCTCAGCGAGGCAAGCGTTGAGAGAAGTTGAGGTGTTTGTTGGTAACGCAAAGGTACTCGCAAAAGCCAACACTGCGTGAAAGCAAAGTAGAAGAATCGGAAGTTGGAACGCCATGATGCCGGTCTTCAACAGTAAAAGTCCCTTTCGATCACTCAAGTTGTTAATGATACTTGGTTAACTCTGGGTGTCGTTGTTTCTTCATGCGCTAGGAATTGAGGTTATTTATAATATTGAGAGATATCTTTTCCGATAAACACGAGAGGCTTGACCTTCAGCCGTATCGTTCACCTGCACCATACAAGTGCTGTCTCTTTACGAGGTGGAAATGACACCTGCAGAGCAGTATGCGGCGAAAAGGAGCTGGTAAAGAGCCCAGCTCAGCTTCGTGAGCAAGGTTCAACGTGCAGACTCCGGGGCGCCGCCAATATTGGACGCTTTCCAGGTGCATTTTCACTGCTGAATTTATAAATCTTAAGCCATGTTCAATCGCGACATCGCATCTTCGAGTTCACTTGATATGCCGCTACCCCCGCGATCGTGTCTGTAGGAGCCAACTTCGAGATCTCTGCCCACAGCATCATCCTCCTCAGCCCAGTTTTCAAATATACACGATCGTAATGCGGGAGTATATCTCAGAATATCTGTTTTCGGAAGTAGAAACAAACAACGCTCCATCATCTCATGATCCCGATCTCCTCCCCTGAGGCCTTCCACCTATGTAACACCAACTCCAGCCTCTCCATATTACAACTGGTACCAACCACACATGTCAGCATTCTGTCCTACCCACAAATACTGTCTAGACACCTCATCCGAGGCAATACAAAACATGCTCTGGGCTTTATTCACCCAGAAGAGCGTACGCAGTCCCGCCATTAGATCGTACCCTCAGGTTTCAGCGCATGCGGACACACGCTTCAGCCCATTTGCACTTTATTCTCGTCGATAGGTCGAACCAAATAACTCTCGGAATTCTTTGGACTGTGGTTTGTTGGATCGACCCTACCGAGGTTGCACTGCGTCAGTGTGCGAGGACCTAATGCCAGGAACCGAAGCCAAATGCAGGCTCTTCCGATAACACGAAGGGGATTCTCTTGGGGTCTTTTATTGGAACAAGTCATGTGATGATAAAATGCAAGTCGTAGCTACGGCTATCCCAATGCCGAATTATTGAGTTGGCTTAGACATCCCTGAGTGAAATGACTGAAGTGAAAATGTACTTTCTTTAAGGTCCATGCCTCATCCCCAAACACTGGGCAAACTTCATACACAATCGCCGATCTTAACCATATTCCACACAAACTCATAAGGCCCAGGCCCTCCCGCCGTTGAACAGCATCAAGGCTTTCTCACATCACATCGCAACGCACAAATAGGGCTTGGGCGACTCTCTCAAAGTCCTTTTGTTCAACCCAACACTACGACGCGTACCCGAGAACTCAATCGACTACTATTGGACCTTGATTCGAGTACAAGCCTTGAAAGAGATGCAGCCAGCCTGACCACAAGAGGGAGTTATTTCAATGATCACACTCAGCTAATGCTCGTCTCGTGTAGATGCGCCTTGGTTGACATGAGGGATTATTGATGAGTTGCCCGCGCGTCAATTGATGTTGAGGGACTTCTTGGATGATGTGTACGTAATATACGGCTTCTCGGTTGACCTCAGTGTCTAATAGAGTACAGACTTGACTCTTTGTCTTGATATGAATGGCCAGGCCTCCCGAATTCCTGAGCTTTGTTACAACATCTGCCAACGATGAGCATCCACAACAGCTATTGTCTCGAGAGTTTTGAACAACCAGACTCACTCAGCGTATGGGTAACGTTTCATTCTTTGACACTCCTTGTTCAAAGATGGCAGGACCCTGATCGACGTGTTTGTATCATCCGCAGACCCTCGACATCGTCGATCATCGCAACTCAATCTTCCAAACAAACAAAAAAGTATATGCCATACACGCCGATCTATGTATATTAGAACTCACATCTCAGCTCCAACACCGCATCTAAACCAATTCCCCTTAACAAACAACCTCTTCCCTCCCCCGCGTGTCAACGTCAACCTCGTCACACAACCTTCAAACCCAACACACTCCGCATAAGCAAGCCACGGCGCTCTTTGACACATAAGCCGCCCCGCCAAAATCTACAAATCACCATGAAACAAAGAATCTCCCGTGAGATGTGAAACAGACCCTCCCCCGGAAAATCGCAATCCAATTACATTCTTACCATAGCCACAGTAACCCAATAGAACATACCACTCAACTCTCATCCCTAGCTCCAGACCCAGCGCGTAGAACGCACGTTTTGTTTCCTTGCAGCTGCAGTCGTTGCCAGTTGGCCGGATAGTCGTGTGTTTTTGTTTCGTAGAGGTAAACACTCGAGTGCTATTCGCTCGAGGCATGCGGATAGATCGCGATTGTTCTCCTTGGCAGAGCAATGGGTTTCACCGTGAGAGCCTCGACCGAGGAAGATAAGGGCAGTGAATCACTGTCTCTCCTCGAGATCTCAACTATAAGAACGCCTCTCTTCCTCTTCAACGAGATCTTCTTTCCCTCATCATCAACATCAACTTCAGTCTTCACTTCACTTCCACTCCTTCAAGCGTTTCCAAGTCTTCGCAAGCAAGCCTTACAAAGCACCTACATTCTCTGTCAACACTCAGCTCTCAAGGACGAAACACATTCTCTTCTCTTTGAAAGCCCACACCTCGAAAGAAACCAATACTTTCAAGATGTTCTCCAAGATTCTCCTCCTCGCTCTCCCCCTGGCTGCCTACGGCGCCCCGGTTCTCAACCCTCGCACCACCGGCGAAATCACCTTCTACCACCCCGGCCTCGGCGCCTGCGGCAAGTCCAACGGCGACGGCGACATGGTAGCCGCCATTGCAGCCTCCGTCTACGACGCTCAAGACCTCTGCGGCAAGTCCATCAAACTCCAAGGTGACGCCGGCGAAGTCACCGTCACTGTCGTCGACAGATGTGAGGCTTGTGCCTCTGGCGACGTTGATCTCTCTCCCGCCGCTTTCCAGAAGTCTATCGGTGATCTCTCCGTTGGTCGCGGCCAGGGAACTTGGTCCTTCGCCTGAACAGCTCAACTTCTCTCTTTTCACGCGACCACGATTTTTTGGAACTCCTCGGATCGAGGAGCAACACGCCCATTTCTCCTCTTCTCGGACACGGTTTGACGACCTCGGACATATGGGAGGTATACGAAACTGCGATTGACAAAAGGCACCGGTTGCCAGATGATGATGAACTGCTATGATTAGCAAGGCGAAAACCGGAAAGGTAGAAAAAAGGACTCAATAAAAGTTCACTTACCTCAACGCTCGTGCTACTCTCCTCCCATGACATGCCTCTGCTCCAAGTAATCACCCCACCATCAAATACGACACTCTGATTTGAATTGTCTGAATTGATTCTGTCAATCTATGCTAACTTCGCTTTGATGCTCCGCGCTTTGTTGACTAGTTATGCCGTTATGCGCCCCTTTTTACCATTGTCCTGTAAGTCCTTTGCCCAAACCGCCAAAGCCCCCCGAGCCATCCGCCGTGGCAAACAAATTGAGCTGCCCATATTGAGAATAATGAAATCCAACGCCTATTTGTAGTGTGCCTGTGATCCCCCTTACCAACACTTGGCTGTGGTGCGTGCGAACAGTCTGATGCCCCGCTACGCAATCTTCTAAATGCAAATTCTATGCCATGATAAATCCAGATCTTCTATCCTTGCTTATTCCTAAGACCAAATCCAGGTAGCCATTTTCTCCTGGGTCCTGCTGCCGAAGCCACTCTTGGGCTATCCACTTGCTGATCCGGCGTGTCCCTATTGTTCATCCGGCCAGGTATCATGGGTGTACTCGGTGTAGCAGGCTCATGGCTCATAATCGAGTCATCAGGCATGCCCACTTCAACCGAGAGATGTCGTCCATGACGAGGGTTCCGCATAATCGGTGGTGGTGTCGCACTGTCGCGATCCTCCTCTGTCACGCCTGTCCGGCTGATCCATGATGGAAGTCCCGCTGCACCATTAATGTTTGAGACTCCAGCATCGGATGGTTCAGTCGGTCCGGTATCTGAGCCTGCGGCCGGAGATGGGGAGGCATTCGATGATCCAGCTCCGATAGATCGGCGCCAGAGTTTCGAGAGTCCGTTGCGGACTCCTTGTTGTCCCGTGATGGGCGGGTAATGGTTCTTCTTCGGGTCGTCGGTAGCTGGTCCCTGTGCTTCAGTATGCATCTCTGCCCTCAGCTGGATATCATCGCTGTTCCTCCTTTGATGTCTGTTCTTGCGGCCCGACTTAGAGACCTTGGGGTTGGCCAATGGCCGACTCAAAAATGAGGTCTTGGACTGTGCTGCTGCCTGAGCATTCAGACTCGACCGCCTGTTAGGAGGTGGTGGGGGCAACGAAGAAGAGAAGAGTTCTTGCTGAACTGAAAAGAGATCCCTGACTTTATCGGGGTCAATGCCTGTGCTCGCACCTCCAGAATGGCCACTTCCAGGTCCAAACATGGCATCCATCGCCCAACCGCCTTTAGCAGCGTTTGAGGGAAACCTAAACAAGTCTGGAGAGGCGCGGCCGTCATTCATGTTAGGTTTGGCGCTTTCGCGCATCCAAATATCGAGGCTCGACTCGAGGGATTCCACGTCCGTGTCATCGGTATCGGTATCCCAATCATTTCCTCTTCGGTTAGATACGGTGGTTTCATCAGCCGAACGAGGACGCTGAATAGATCTGCCCCGGTTTTCGAGGTAGGCCCTGTTGTTCAGATCAATGATCTGAGCCGAAGCCTTGACTGCACGCATGGGCTGCTCCAGTTGAACACCTGAGTAACTTCCATCATTTTCAGATGTTTCTGACAGAGCACCATGGCTCCGTCTCATGGTGGGGTGCTTAGCCAGCGTTTCGTTGGAGTTCTGGAACCTCCGCAGTGTGGATGTAGAAATGGTGTCGGGTGTCGGTGGGAGGTTGTGGTCATGCAATCTGACACCCCCAGGAGCGTCAGTCATAACTCTCCGAAGCGATTCTCGCTTTTCCTCCTTAGTACGTCGATGATTAGGAGACTTGAGCACGCGACCAGCAAACAGGTCGGAACCGTCCTTATCCCGACTTTGGGGTCTTTCGTCGGATTTCTTCGACGTGTAGCTTCGCTCACTCCTCTGTACAGGTGAGCTGTACTCGATAACATTGTTGATAGACTCAAACTGCGCTTGTCGGGTAGAAAGCGAGTTCGACCGAGCTGATCTGTTAGCAGAATTGGGAGATTTGGCAAAAGCTGTCTTTGGTCGATTGATGGTACTGGCCTTGCCAGCGGCGCCATCAAGAGCCAGAGGTTCATCTACTTCTGGAAGACTGCCCTTCTTGTGTCCCTTTGACCCATATACGCTGACAAAGGAGCTTTCGCTCAGAACACTTAGACTTGGGCTACCTAGGCCTGGGCCGCGGCCATTATCGGCATCACCAGGGCCCTCGGGAACCTGTGCAAGACTGAGAACACTGCCTCTAGCGCCGAGATAGACGTTTCGTAGGTTCTCAGTATTCTCGCTACGGTCGGATAGAAAACTCGGCATACGAGTGATGGTCTTATCACCTCCCAGTTGCTTCGTGATATCCGGCGACACTGTGTTGGGTCTGGGGTCTTCGTAGCACGGGTCGAATTCGGGTGCCGAGTACTGCCCTTCGGCCTCGATCTGCTCAACGATGGCACGTTCTTTAGCAAACTGCTCGAATCTCGCCTCGAGCGTCACAATCATAGCGACCGCCTCCTCGATCGCCTTGTCACGCTTCTCCATCTCTTGCGTAAGATGATCGTTCAACTCGTCTGTTCGCGACTTTTCCGTTTCAAGGACCTCGACCTTGTCCTCCAATGCTGTCTGTCGTTCCCGGCGATGATATAACTCCAACTTGAGGTCGAAGTTCTGCTTGTGAAGCGATGATATGACCTGACTTCCTGTTAGTTTGAGCTAGCAAAGTGACATAGACGATAATTACCTGCTCCATATCCTTCACCCCCAGACCCTTCTTCTTGGTTGGCTCATTTCCAGCAGCAGATTGAGGTCGGTGTCCATCAGATTCCACAACTTTAATGGGTGAACCAAGGCTCCGACCAAACTCGCCTGAGGAATTGACTTCAGTATTGGTCCGCGACCACGAAGATGACTTGTCGCTCTCCGCCTGGCGCGATTGCTGCAGCTTCTCCTGAAGGAAGGATGACACGACGGTCTGTCGCGTAGATTCACTACTAGATTCTCTGGTTAAGCGTGGTGTTCGGGTTGTCGTTCTTGGGGCGGCGCTCGCTGGCCTTTGGCAAGTAGCATGGTAGAGTCGGTGGGAATGTTGCGAGTGGGATAATCCAGGGGACGCAGGTGCATGAGAGGTCCCACTGTTCGCGCTATACATTGTGTTTCTCGTGTTGGTCGTACTGGTTGAAGATCGAGAAGCGGTTCTTCCGTGGGAAGACCGCGAAAGAGGTCGGTCCATCTTGGAATAGCAAAAGGCTGGTTCTTATGTATCAAAGTGGTTGGGTATCAGTGTTTCCAGGTGAATCAAAGTAGCTTGGGGTTTCGCAGACACACAAGCGCCAAATGTAGGTTGTACAGAGGAACAGTCCAGCTTGAACCTCTAACGGTAAGCTTTGATGTTCGGTTTCGCAAGGTATGGATATTAGGCTAGTATAGAAGGAGTGATCAGACACGAGAGAGTCGGTGTGTCTGTCGCATGTCGTGGGGAGTCGCGTGTCTTTGGGTTCAGATCACGATGAGGAAGCTTGATTCACTTCATCGCGGATTATGCCCAACAGCTTGCGGGTGCCGTCGCAGGAAGCGAAGTCGGTATGATATTGATTAAATGATACTTTGTGGTCGGTCGTCTCGAGTTTATTCGGTCGATTGTAGATGACCTATTCAACGTAACCAGGAAACAGTGTTCCTTGGTGTAATGTTTGTCGAAGCAAAGATACTTGTCGCGAGGGTGTATGTACAGTTGTCGTTTTGCTTGAGCGTGTCGTGGTAATTGGGTAATTACCGGAGCAAGACGATGCTACGGGCAATACGTCAAGCTGACCTAGAGATCCTGTGATGGAAGGACTGATATCGAGCAAGTCGAATATTGCTGGACGTCCCAAGTTGATCGATGATGGTAGTGTAAGGGAGTGAGTGACACTTGTGTTGGGCTTGAATGTCTGATTCGGTTTTCGCTTGGGTGGGGAGCAATCAGAGTAAGAGAAGTTGTGTTGCGGCGCAGGGAAGTACCTTGAGTACGTAACGTGGATGCGTAGGGAGGAGGAAGCGAGACGAGACAACGTGGATGCGTAGGGAGGAGGAAGCGAGACGAGACAACGGAGATCAAGAACCACAAGGAAATACGCGGGCGGATCCAATCTCGCGACGTGATTCTAGGTAAGGGCGCGGACGTGTCTTGGGTAGCGATGATGATCACAGAAGAGAGGAAAGAGAGGGAGATTGAGTGGTAAGGGTATGTCTGAGGTTCTGGTTTGGGTTAAGTTATGTCTATCCTGTCTTATTGGCAACTTTTCTTCTGCCACCGACCTCAGCCAATCCACGGATGGAATTCATTCCAATTCCTGGCACAGTGGCTCTAGGGGCCCCCGCATTAGCGCTGCAGGAAGCTTTCAGTCAGTCAGGCACCAGAAAATTAGCGGGTGTGTGTCGCTGCTGTTAGTGCCGGGAGTGGGTGGGTGGTAATGAACAATGGCACAGACATTGCCGAGCGAGATTGACATAAAAACGCTAGATCACTTCTATAGGTACTCTTAATTTACCTCTCCTACCCATTGATTGCACCCGATCGACGGTGATTCCGGCTGAAGAGTGGGGAGTTTCAGGAAGACTCAATCCATACGAGGACGCGACAATGAGTCCTTGCTCTTGGCTTGGCTGCTATTAAAATAAACTTGGAAGATGAACCAATCTTAAGCCAAAATCTGGCCTGTGCTTGTTTATTGACGGCTTGGTTACCATAGAGAATATGTCATCTAATCTCAGCATCTCAACGTCTTCTCATGCAATCGAATAGAACTGTTTAACTCTGGCTGTCAGCAAAACCTCTCATCCCCCTCTTCTGCCATCCCAACCAACCGCTTCATGCCCAAACTCTCCGAAGCCACCATCACAATTAAAACCCCCTCCACTAACAACTGCTACCTCCCCGCCCATCACCTCCATCACTTTCTCTCGCCCTCAACACCACCAATCATATCCGATTCCACTGAGCTGGGGAGCATGGACCCCCGGCTCCCGGCGGACGGCCCGTGCTCCGAGCAGGGGCACGGCAGGGGAAACACAGGGCCCCATGTCGTCACTTGTCCTCCAGGCGCTTCGTTTGCTGTGATTCATGTGATCAGTTATTGCTTTTGGAAGAGGATTACTCCTTCTTCTAACGATAGTTCTCAGTGTGGCTTGATAACGAGAGTGAAGCAAGCAAACATGCAGAAAGTGGCGGGTCTGCGAAGCCAACGTCCCCTCTCGTTGGGCTCTGTGATCGTCAGGACGTTGAGTACGTATCTACATCCCTCCAATGTTTCTGTTTCAAGTTGTCCTAAATACCTAGTAATCAGGCTGTCGTAACCAGCAACACGCTGAAACCTTTCAAGGGTGTTTGTCTTACCTGCATTATCATCACTCACATAAGGCAATTCAGTCCAGTTAACAAGTGATAACTCGTATTCATCCTCACAAGAGTCCACATAGAAAAGACTGATTTTGCACCATGAAACCAGTCCGGCCCTCCATCCATTCGCGTCGGTCCGCCTAGGGCCGTAGTTAGCTTCGGGCTTCAACAAGTCGAAACCTAACCCCCTCAAGTTTATCCACGTAAAACTTTAACTCGCAAGATTTTAACCTTTGACGGAAACGGTCAGCAATCTAGGCAATGCTTCGCCGATTCTCGTTCCGCTTGCCGCTGCTTGTCTCACTCTCTTCAGCCATTCCCGCAATTTGCCGTCCACTGACGCGAATCCCTCACGCGTTAAGTGTCTAGTTACGTAGTGTGATCCCACCCTCACAGCGATGTTGAATTCATCGAAACCTCTTGTCGTTTCAATATCAACCGATATATGCTCTCCACTACACTTGATTGTCTCTGTTCATATGTCGTTCTAGATGCGGTCAAGTGGAACCATCAACGGCTGAGGTTTGCATACCGCCTTGGCCTGCAGCAGCTTAATCGTGCAACTAATATGGAGCGCAGTGCAGCTCAAAGCAAACAATCCCAGGCGGTCAATATCATTCGTAGCAGGAAACTGCAGCTGAAATAGACCCGGTCAAGAGCTGAATACTGGACTCTGGTCACTTGCAGATGGCATGCTTTGCTGCCAAGATCCTAGTCTCAGTCATGTGTCCATATGAGAGATCTATCACATCTAGGCTTTTCAAGAAATGACAACTACAGACTAATTATGCCAGGGCGGCCAGCCATTCAATTAACTAATTGACAAACTCAGGGCACCTCTTTGTTCAACGGCATGGCGCACAGCCATCGCGCGGGTCTAAAGCGCCATCGACTGCAAGCCCACTGTGGCATTCCGGGCATTCCCTAACCTTTGCCACGCCTTGATGCTCTCAGCCGACTGCAGATACCCGACGACCATCCTTCCGCAAGCATCATCGTCACTATGACAGTATTCTTTGGCTTTGCAGAGGTGGATATGGTAGTGGATATAGGCGCGTTGCAAACCGCGAAGTTGCTGGTTTTCATCCATTAGAACCATGTAGCACCTGAGAGGTAATCTTGTATCGTGTACTAGAACGTTTCGCTTTCTTCTGTCAGTTGGAGATAGAAAATAGTGAGAAAAAGGACGTCCAGTAATACATGGTTACGGTCATCTGCTTCACTGCTGGCTGCTCCCCCGTCTCGGTCTCTTTGCTCGGGTTATCAACACATCTCCCTTTTTGATCATATAGTTGATTGTGATCGTCGTCTAGGCTGGTCTAACGAAAGAATCGTGCGTTTGCTCCCAGAACTCCGCTGATATGATCAAAAAATATGCGAGCTCTGTGTATATGTCGCTTCCATAGTGTACACGAGATAATGGGAATAGGTAGTTGCGAAACGACTGCTCATAAACACGATGTTGACGTTGACCTCACATAGAAGTTATTGACTCACGATACCCATGTTTTATTCCGATACACTCTTCATACCACTATAGTTCAAGAGTGTCCGTCTGTCGAGCTGCATCAAAATGACCCAAATATGCCGTTCCTGCTAACTACCCTACCCTATTTGATAGAGCCTCTGCACATGCACCACAGATAAGAAGACGAAAGCGTAGTATAGAAACAAAACATTTGATAGTCGTCAGCAAAAGGGAAGGATTTAGTCCGTAGTCCACAGAACAGAAGGTCAAGGGCAGTTAACGCGGGAATATCTTCTCTTGAAAACCCTCGTAGAGTCAAAGACCAGGGTCTTCATGCCCCAAAGCGATGTAGTATCAGAACTACGGATGTGAACTCGATCTAGATAGATCCAAAGTTGGTTCTCAGGATTACTTTCAGGCATATGGAGGATGTTCCGTTCAAGTTAATGAAGGAGCTCGATGTCAAGGCATTGAGAGAGTTGTGGTTCTCCACGAGGCATGATTCTCGAATACTGCCTACTGCATAGTCATTTTTGCACTTCCTCTTGAGCTTCATGGTGATATAAGCGCGTTCAATAACCATCCCTTACAGTATATGGTTAAGGCAATTGCGAGACAGGGGACACAGGTTCGCTTTCATAGTACATATGGTAACAAAGAAACCATACCCAACTGCCTCATGTCAACTGTTCGACATCGACATCCCCTCAAATTCAGATAGTAAACGACTACGATAATACATGCTGTGATGTGTTGTATATTCACGCTTTGACGAGCCTCTCCCCGAAACGCCATATGGTCTACATAAATCATTCTTCTCAAGGAGCTCTCCTAGACTACAATTCGTCCTTCTTCTTGAAGAACTGCTCCTCACTTCCCTCCGTCGTTTTCTCCTCGCCATCTTGACCCTTCTCACCCTCCTTGTTCTCCGTCTTCTCACCCTTTGCCGCCGCCGCAGCAGCCTCAGCCTCCTTCTCCTTCTTCAGCTGGGCCTTGTTTTTAGCTAGCTCATCCTCATCCGCGTCGATGTAGCCTCTCAACTCCTTCTCGCCACCTGGAAGTTCTACAAGCTCAAGCTTCCATCCGTACTTGCCTGCCAGCTTCTTCATACGTTCTGTCATTTCCTTGACAACAGATGGTTTGAGCTCCAGGCGCTCCAGCTCTTCGGCGCCGAGAAGCTTAACATCGCCGCCGTCTTCCTTACTCTTACCGGACGCCACCACCTCGATGAAGCGCTCACCATCCGTGTCTGATTGGGAGAAGTAGCTACGCGGAGGAGGAAGCTTAGCGGGGGGTTTACCCGCTTCGTCGGCGCCAGAAAGGACGTTGCGAGCGCCCACGATGACACCACCGATATTAACCTGCTCCTTTACTGCATCTTCAGGTTTGGCATCTTCGGGTTTAGCGTCTTCGGACTTGACAGTAGGGTCATCCTCCTCTAATGGTTCCTGGGCCTGGTGCTCCTTCAACGGTATCGTTTGGTCCAGCAGAGGAGTCGTGTCATGTTCGCCAACGATGAGCTGACACTGGATAGGGTTTGCCCTAGTCTCCTCGGGAGGCAAGAAAGCAACGTCGTTGCAAAGACGCGGTGTGTTGACGACCATCAGGTACGCGCAGATGGTGACCTCCTTGATCCATCCGATCCTGTCGCTCTTCATTCCTGGCACGCAATGATACTGGACCTCGATTGTCCGCTCTCTTCCTGTCAAATCACAAATTGTTCCTCCTTCCAGCCGCTGGACTAGATACCGTTGGTCGCCCTTAACCTGCAGTTCTGCCGGGGGTGGAGCTTCTTGGCCATTCTTCTTTGCCTGGTGCGCAGCGTTGACGGGAATGGCAGGAACTTTGCCAAGTGTATAGTCTGCTGTGTGGGGATCGCGCTTGGGAGGCTGGCCGTTTGGTATAGATGGAAGCGCGTGGAATTGAACGATCTCGCGGTTGTTGCAAAAGCTATAGCTCCACCATCCGGACATAAAATAGAGGCATGAGTCCTCTAGTTGCGAAAGGAGTTCCCATCCGCTTGCTGTCGCGCGGCTGAGTTCACGGGCTTCTTCGGCTTTGGCCAGCTCGTTGGCCGTCTTATTCTCGGGTTCAGGAGGTTGTATAATGGGGATAGAACAAAGATATTCGTGAGGAGGTAGCTTCATAAGCTCGTATGTATGCGACGGGCCAGTCTGGCCCTGATTGCCGTCTGCATTGTCTTGCTCGTCAGCTTCCCGGGCTTGGCTAAGCGTCGATTGCGCAAAGTCGGCCGAGTATGTAGGATGTTGGCTTTCGAGAAGCGAGTGGGCATCTTTCTCGGAGATGTATTGATTGGCGAAGACTACTTCAAACTATTGACGTTGAGCATCAGACAAAGGCACATGCTGGCATCGCCAACGAGGGGTAGCTTACCTGTGGAAACGTCAACAAGTCCTCGTGGATGTTGAAACCCGGAGACCGAGCTCCAGCAAGCTGGATCGCAGCCAGCAGAACCAAGTTAAAGCGGCGCATTATGCCGTAGAGAGCCGTAGATAGCTCACATAGAGCTCAAACAAAGTCGCCGTAGTAAGGTCAACCAACGCACTCTACTCGATGCCAAGCGTTAGTGGGAGAGGTGTCATGATGGGCCGAGCTGTGGAGTTTAGCCTGGGGGCGTCATCTCGGTGGGAGCAAAGGTGACTAAGCCGGCGTTTTGCCGGTATCAGTTAAAGGCACCGACAACCCAGTTGCCTCCGATGGCTTCTTCCGGCAGCGCAGGGTCCTCACGCCGGCCATTTCACTTCTTCACGGACTAACAACTACGGAGCTTAGGAGATGAAGAGGGGCCGAGTATCGGTAATGCCGCCAACATCGAGTTAAGTGTCGTGTGGCTAATAATAATCTCGCCAATTTGAAGCTGCTGACTATTACATCACAGCTCATCTCTCTTGACCTCCTGAGGATCGTTACCCAGAAATCACTCTGAGTAAGGAGACGGTGTAGGATAATGAAAGCCCACAATCTCCAGTCTATGCAGATGCACAGGCGCATGAGCAAGCCGAGGTGGAATTATGGCATTACAGTGGCAACATTGGTGTAAACACCAGACACTTATCAACACATGCCCTTCTCAGGGATATCCTCGCTTCGGATGGCAACCGGTGTCCAGGAGAAGTCCTGAGACCTGTACACGTGTCTAGTGGGCATTTTGCCACGGGGGGCTCAGCGGTTCAAACGGTGGGCACTTCTCAAGGGTCTCTTCTCCGCAAGATTCACGAAGTTTCATGTCTCGATCTCGAATTGTCGGCCCGCCAGCCCAGACCTTGGACAATCATTCTTGCAACGAAGGCCCGGCGAGACGAAATTACCGTTGCTGATATTGGTATCTTCTGACGTAGCTTGTTGTTACGGAACGGCTCTAGCAGAGCGCTAGATGCTCATCATGGCATGATATTGAGCTCTGTTCTCAAGGGGATCCTGGCGTTTGATAGTGTTGTCTCGCTTGACTGCCGAATCTGGCTCAGCGGCGCACAAACCGAGGGCGGACTAACCGAGGACTGCCGACAGGAGTTTGTGTAGGTTATGGTTCGTCTCAATGCATATCAGCCCTAGTGGACGCTTGTTTTAGGGTTCATCAACGAACTCACTCATGCGCTCAAGGACGGGTTGACGTTGGTTTAATGTCTTAAGTCAGGATCTCCTGGTCATCTATTACCTCCCATCTGTTGTTTTAGGCTAATATCGGCGCCATGGCGAAAGGTACGCGCAAGACAATGGGCTGTGTGTTTGAGAAACATCGTAGATGCAGGGTAGGTGCAACAAAAGTTCAGTTACATTCGGGTCTTCAAAATAACTGCAAAGACTGGCAGCTCAATTACATGCTATTAGACTTTGAAGAAAGAAAGATAATAGTGATGATAAATGATCATAAATAGAAACCGTTAATAGTCTCGTTAAGCTTTGCTACTGGTTGTGCTGAATTGACATGAACTGAAAGTCAAGTGCTTGCATACAATGTAGGTACGGTTAGGAATTTTCGTATTACCGTTGCATACCCTATTCGTCTAAACCCGGCGATTTTACTTAACTCAACCGTAGACAGCATGCATCAGGGTGTCAACCATGCCGCACGTGCCCAAGCCGAGCGGCGGATCGACATGAAAGTGCCAACGCATCAGTCAGCCTTCATTGGAGGTTTCAATCCGCACGTGCGCGGTGTTTGAAAGCAAGAGCCCGCACGGTCATGAAGCTATCGATGGAACAATTCCGTCAATGATCTACGAAATATCAAGTTGAAACGGGGGTTGAGCCTGCATGATCAACGCAAGGAAAAACGAGGTCAAGGGTGTGATCCAGGAAGTGGAACTCGTAAGTATCGAGTTGAACCCGTTCAATATCCTGACTGCAAAAAGGCCACGGAGGAAAATACTATTCCCATTTAGAGCATTGGGCGATTATGGCACCGAGTTATTTCGGAAGAGATCCCGTACATGAACAGTTTCGAGGTTGCAACATATTGCAGCATTGGGTGCACGGTAGATGGTAAACCAGAGTTGGTAGCTTCGGTGGACGAGCAAATTACAACTGTTCCTGGGCTAGGAATGGAACCAGCGCGAGGTCAATATTGCCAAGCTTTTGAGGTTGAGTCAGAACAAACCCATCGCTGCAACTGATTGCGTGACACACGAGACTCGGGCGATTCTCTGACCATACGGGTATTAGTCCTAGATGCCGGCGATGAAGATCACTGAGTCTAGACTTCGGTGATAGTACTACGTAGTTCCTCATAGTTCTTAGCAAGAAAGATCATCGTCGTAGACCGGACTAAACTGAACCGAACCAGGGTTTCCGTCGCATTGAGGTTATTTCGTTTTGAATAGTTCCAGCTCAAGCTCAAGCAAGACAAGACACGCTACCTAGGGGGTGTAGAAAAACATGAGATCGACTCCAATAAACCAAGATAATATTTTAGAAAATACATATTGAGAACCAAGACCATAGAGTAATAACTTTGGCCCTAAAGTCATATCTAGTATCTTTCTTCTTTATAAAAATCTTGATTAGAATGATAAGACTCAAGAGTAAAGGCATAGAGGATACTCAGACCTTGGTGGGCCATTCTCATGTTTTTACACACCCCGCGGCGACAAGACACGAATCAAATAAGAGGGTGTGATGGTGAAGGATTATCTCTATCCCGTCTAACGTTAGCTGTTAGTGATGGCGCCGTCCGCCTCACTCTATGCGACTGCGGGAGCCAATCGAGATGTGCTGTGGGACTGCCTGACCACGTTCGACAGCCAATCGATGGTTGCCCCGTCTCTATGATTGCCTCGTTTTGCGTAAAGAGGTGGGTGCTAAAATGAGATGGAGGGTGGGCTTTGTACAGGGATGTTACCCGTTGGAGATGGGATATTGAAACCAAGCCCGTTTGGGGGGACCATTGGTGATGGCATCTTTTTGTGAGCTCTCAGTTGTAAGTTATAGATGAGAACAAACTCGTATGAGTAAGATGTTCTTCTCAATAGAACATGACGCGTGACGGCTAAATCAAGAGTAGAACCTGGGCCAAAAAGCAAGGGTCCTCAGCTGAGCGTGTTCAAGTACGTCGGCGGCACATTGATCTTGTTCCTGGTGGAACGCCCAGTCATGACAGGGAAAATGCTGATCAGCGTCCTGCCGCCGACCGGCTCCTGGGTTTAGTGTTGGAAGGAGCTGATCTCGCCTACGAGATAATCTCTTGAGAGTTTGTTGCAGGGCTGAAAATAGCTACACCAGATACTAGTAATTCCATTAGCCTCTATAGGAACATCGCGTTTCGTCTCTCCTCATCAAACACGTTCCAGTCGGGTATATCTTCAAACAAGCTAAACACGACAACAACGCACACGCACGGCATCGCACTACACTAAACTTGTCCGTATCCGCTCCGGGAAGTGACAGCAGCACCTAGCAAAAAACGTGCAGCCGGTCAAGATCTAGCGGGCTAGCGCATCGCATGACGGTCCCAGTTTGTTCACCGCAAGGGCAGAAACGCTGTAAATGATGTACAATTTGAATTGCCTGGTTTGGCATTCTGCTGCGCTTCTGGTGTCGGGTCCGCCTCCCCATGGTGTGGATGGCCATGACATCTCGCATAACAAATCTCCAAAAGGAAAACCAGGAAGAGACACGCACTGAATTGACCTGTCTTTAGTTTTTTTTTTGCTTTTTCTACGCCGATTCTTACTGCGTACCCTGCAGGTATCTGGGATCGAAGGGATGCCGTCATGGCTTGCTTGTCTGTGTTGTAGCACGTTGCTTCTTCTTGTCGCATTTCCCGTTCTCTCATTCTTTTCACTTCTGTTTTCTCGAAATGATGAATGATGATGATGCTGTGCCGCTCATTACGTAGCTTTTCAGGAATGAAGATGGCGGCCGGGTGTTGGAAAACGTGAGGTGTCAGAAGATATGTGACTTTCCGTTTGTCTGACTTACAAGAGAGAAGTCCTAGACTAGGTATGGGATAGAGTTCTCGAGTAAAGAGAGCATTCCCCGAGTTTCCCTCGACATCCAATGTACAGCAGATTGACTGCCCGGCTTTTGGGATTGTAACGCGCTGTAGCGAGTAAACAGACCACACAGCCCACCACTTGATGCAGCTCAGCCTCTAGAGGGAGACGTCCAAAGAGATGCCTCGTTTCAAAGCATCTCGTGGGATAGATTGCTGTACGCGCAATGAGAACGAGGTTCTGTAGTGGTCGCAGCAAGCCAGACCTGGCCAGAGACAGCGAGGATCATCCAATCGCTTCAACTTTAACAACTTTACACATCCACCGGGCGTCAGCGACCAGGATTGTGAGCTGGCTCTTCTTTTTTTGGCATGAGACAAATGGATCCATTCTTTCTACCCGGGGTGTTTTATTAACACGAAGCTTTGACTGGTGCAGCAGCTCAGTAAGGGGAGAATGGGCGCCGGCTGACGGTTGAAGCTGGGCTGTTTCCAGCGGCCACCGAACATTCCGGACGACTTTCAGTGGTCGTTTTAGCTGGAGTGACCGTTAGTCTAGCGGGTGGACCGCCTGTAAAGGAAGCCCACGCGCGCTGTCAGTCAAAGCCAATGTCGTCGTCACGCGTTCTTGTGCCTTCCACCATTCCCTTCTCATACTGGCTTAGGTCCACTTCGTATCCTGTCTCATCCCATTTTCATCTTTGTTTCAATCTCGACAGCAGGAAAAGTAGCATCTCCACATGCTTCTTCTGCGACAGCTGTTAATTAGTATTGGGCGAATCTTGTTGCTGCATGTTGTCCCCGTTCTGCATCTATCAGATACTTGCGATCGTCTCTTTCATCAGGCCACTCGGGCACTATCACCTCCTCAATCACTCTGCCTAACAAACAACACAACACCATCACCAACCAGAAACATCGCATCGCATCGCATCGCATACACAGCTGCTTGTCCATTCTGTGCTGAATTCTGTCGAAACACACCACCGAGACGCACGCTACATCATCATCACACGCCCACCTGCACTGCGTTTTCAGCCAGGCCAAGCCTAATTTGACCGCCCACCCACAAAGATCCTTTCTCGTGCAAATCGTCAAGCACAAACCACACACCGCAGATACCGCCCAGTTCCACCACCCTTGAATATCCTTCAAGATCCTTGCAACAACCCCTGCTCCTGTGGGTGGGGATTTGGAAGCCTCATTCAGAACGACTGGGCCGCCTGTTCTCTCCATCCTGGCTCACTATTAATCCTCCATCCCATCCGCATCTCATTCACCTTCTTTTCTTCGTCGTCTCTCTCGACTCCCAATATTCCACTTTTTAATCTTTCGCCTGCGACAAGCGTGAGACTTGGACTTGCCATCACTTCCTATTCAATAGTTCGCCTCAGTTTTTTACTTTCCAAGTCTACGAGGTTGTCCGCGTCTCAGTCGCTCAGCATCCACTCGCCTTACTTACACCAACATCTCATCGAATCATCGATCTATCAAGGCTACCCCGTCTCCGAATCTGTCGCCCTATCCACAACATCAGCTTGTTATCTTGAATCATTCACACGAAAATGAATTTAGCCGGCGTCAGCACCGTTGAAGAGCTACAACGTCAGCTAGAAGCCGCCAACGCGCGGAATTCACAGCTCGAGCAGTTCGTGCAAAGTCAATTCAGAGGAGATCCCGCAGTCTTAGATCAAGTCGCCCAAAACTTGTCTCTTGCTCAGGCAGGTTACCAAATCCCTAGCAATGGCGTCTCAAGTGCACGAAGTAGTGGTCTCTCTCGTAGCAAGTCTACCATCACATATCCAACCCAAGTAAAGTCTGCCATTACGGTAATACACCCTGAAACCTCGTGCCATCTCCTTTTCTAATCATACAATGCAGGAACGACATATGGGTCTTCAGGCGTATAAGCGCGAGAGGAGAGCCTTTTCTCAACAGTCTAGCTCTGCCCTCCCTATGAGCCGCAGTGTCTCAAATCGTTCGGAATCTCACATGCCCTTCTCACAGACTGGCAACCGCATCGCCCCTTTGAGTGCTTCCATGGACCGATTCAGCTCTCCTCAAGATGAGCCTGCCAACCTGTCTCTTGAGGGCGCATCAGATCGACTCCCCAGTGTCCAGGAGAACCAACCTATGCTCAACATCGGCATGGACCCAGAAGACTTTCTAAAACAATGGCCCGAGACGCAGACACCTCAACATTACGAAACGGCTTTCCCGGGACTTGCGTACAACGCTGCACCCGACAACTCATTCACCAGCCTCTCTTCAAACGTCCCTTGCAGCTATCCCATGTCTTCGGCCTGCCCATCGATGATCTCTGGTCCCTCTGCTGCCGAGGCTGCTAGCCCTCTCACCCGCCAAAATAGCTCTTATGATAACTACGGCGTTGGCATGGAGCGCATGGAATCTTCTCAGTCTCAGGCCGACGCTCTCTTCGCCCCCGATCTTTCACCTGGATCCGCCAATCTCTACCCTGCCGGCAAGCAGTACACTTCTGAACATGACCTCTTTGGTCTGGGCGCCAACCTTTCTTCAGCCACTGCTCAGCAGTACCTCAACGCGAACGGAAACGGTCTGATGGCGTCGCCAGAGTCCACCGACATGGAGCGCTCTTTCTCCAACACAAGCATGTCCAGCGTTCGATCAAACGCCTCCAACCTCGAGCGTCGTGCGAAGGAAGCCCGCGAGCGAGTTTTGCAAGCAGCCAAGACTATCAACCTCGCCCCGAAGCCCAAGGCAGAACTGGCCAAGAGTGAAGCCTTTGCCATCGCCAACAAGGAAGCTAAGATGCCTGTCAACAAGAGCAACTACCAGCGTCCCAAGCACCCCAAGGTCTACTGCACTCAGTGTACCGAGCATCCCGATGGCTTCCGAGGTGACCACGAGCTCCGCCGACACGTCAACGCTAAGCATGAGGGTACTGTCAAGAAGTTTGTCTGCCGTGATCCTGCGTCTGTTGGTATTGAGACCAACGTCAAGGCTGTCAACCCTTTGTCCAAGTGCAAGGCATGCATCTCCGGAAAAGAGTATGGTGCTTACTACAACGCTGCTGCCCACCTTCGACGCACTCACTTCAAGCCCAAGACCCCCCGTGGCAAGAAGGGTGCTAACGCCGACGAGAAGCGTGGTGGTAAGGGTGGTGGTGACTGGCCCCCCATGTCCGAGCTCAAGGCTTGGTTCGTCGAGAAGAAAGTCAAAGTTGACTTCAATGATTCTCCTATGACTGAGCAAGATGAAGCTGATGACATGGCCGATGAGATGGAAGCTTCTGGCATGCCGCCTCAAATCGACATGTTCCAAGGCATCGGTAGCAGCATGAGCCCCTTCAACATGGAGACTGGCTACGATCTTAGTGTCGATGGTGCTGCCGATCCTGCCATGATGGCTAGTGTCAATGGCGAGCTCAACATCTCGGCTCCCATCTCATCTGCTTCTGGAAATTTTGGCTACTCGCCCTTCTCTAATGGTTCTCCCATTGTTGGGCTTGCCGATAACTATGCCTTTTCAGAGCATGCCGCTTCAGCCTACGGCTCTAACCTCTCGTCTTCTAACACCATCACTCCTGCAACCTTTCAGGACATGTCTCAGCTTGGCCTGAATGACAACGCCCTTTGGGCTGCTTGAATCTTCTCACGCATGAGAAATGATCATGAACTTGGATCTTCTTACACCAACACTATCCCTACCTCCACCGGTTGGTATGCTCCAGCGACATAAACCTCAGGGTTATGTCTTTGTTGAGCACCTCACCTCAAGGGATGAGGATTGCAAAAAGAAGAACCCCCCCAAAAAACGCGTCCGAGCCCGAGTCAAAGATGAGTCGATACGATAATGGCCATCTGACCAATACCCACGCTCGGTGTTGTACCGTTCTGGTGAACGAGTATAACAACCCTTCTTGAAGCAAGGATCCCAACCTTGCTTGTGCTTTTTCGAATTTGCCTTCACACATAATGATTTTCAAGGAGCCCGATTTATGATTGCTGTTTCCGTTTTTCTGTTTCTTTCGACTTTTATTCTTTTTCTTTCTTCCTTTTTCTTACCGTCACGGCGTCGATGATTACCTTAAGTCTGGTTTATTTTCAGCGAGTCCCTTGGCAAACTAAACTGGTGGATACGTTCAATCTGGCTGTGGCCCTAGATGGGCAGCCAACGAGGTTCGACCGCTTGAGCGGTGCGGTACCTATACGTTTATTCTCAGCGCGATCGAAAGTGCTTCATCGCGTGACTACGACATATACTGGGCCGGGTCGGTATTTGGGGGTCTTTCCCGGGTGAGGAAGGAGAGGAGTCGGTTGCATTTATTCCTATACATGACAAGGGGATATTATTTGGGATGAGGAGTTATCGATGTTTGTGTGTTTGTTCTTTTTCTGAGCAAGGTGTTTTTGTTTCTGGGGTACCCGTTTGGGACGGGTTAAATGGCGGGTCAGCGTTCAACCTCGAGACGAAAGAGGCGTTGCTTTGGATGTTTGTTGTCAGTTAAAAGAAGAAGACAGTGCGTGTCAGAAGGAAAAGGCTGGGGATACATACTATTGTTGGGGTTTAAAATCTGAAGGCATGCTGGGAAATGCCGGGCTTGTCGTTCGGTTGGAACATTACTGAGCGAATGGATGGACGAGTACCATTTGCCTACGGATAGGAACCTCGGCTGGCTTCAAGGCGTAGGAGTCGGAGTCAGTAATAGATCGTGCTGGAAGATGCACGCTTTATCCCTGCATTTACTGTTGCTACTATGTGATCAATACTCGTTTTATATTTGTGACTCTCTGTCTTTGTTCAGTGCAATCAGTAGTTGTGAGTCTTTGTAAATGGTGTATCGTAGACGCGTAGTGCCTGTTCTGAGGCATCTCATGATGGGTATCTCAAATCTCTGTCTCCTCTCCTGTTTGTCCCTCGCATCATGTCTTCTTGACCTTGTCCGTCCACTCCTTCGCTCCCTTAACACCCTCATGTCCCCTCCTAAACAATCCTCTCTCCCACTCCTCCAACCCTCGTAAGAACTCCTCACTCCCTCCAACGCCCTCATCCGCTTTTCTCGCATGCAAACCCACCTCTCCCGCCCTAACAACAAACGTCTTCCTCAACACCTCTGCCACATCCTTCTCGTCAAAAAGATCCAGCATACGCACTCCCACACCGTAGAAATGAGGACTTTGGTCGCGGAGCGGTACGGCGCGAGGGTCGGCTTTTAAGGCGGAAAGGACGGCGGTGGAGAGACAGGGAGGAAGGTTGAGGGTTAGGGGTGCGCTGGATGTTGGCGTTGAGGCGAGGGCGAGCATTTCGGCGAGCCAGAGCGGGAGGGAGAGGGGAGTGTTGGCTTTGAGGCCGTGGGGGGAGTTGTCGAGATGGCCGAGATATTGGACGTCGATTTCGAATTGGCAAGGGACTTTCTAGAATACTGTTAGCTTTTGTAATTTATGGGAGTTTAGGAAGAGATGTGGGTTACCTCTGCATCCGTGAGGATGGCGTCAATGTCGTAGTACGACATGATTGCGGTCTGTTATACACAGCTCGACTTTTCGGTGTATAGTTTTCGACAGAGACGCGTAGAGGGGTTTCGAAATGTCAATTGACGCGACGACGATGACATAATCTGCGAAGTTGCTTACCCTGCAGCAACATCAATCAAGATGCAATGAGCATCAATTATCTAAATATCCATTGGCTGGAGTCAGTGATTGAATTATTGGAATTGTGATTCCATGCTCAACGTTGCATTACACGCTCAAGTCGGCAATGGATGAGGCCCTCTTTTGCGTCATTCGCATCTAGGCCAAGAGCTCGGGAGTCCGAGATCGGCACAGCGGTGATCTCGGAGAAATGGATATGTAAATCAGCATTTTCGGCTTCTAGCTCAACACCAGAACATGCATGTGCTTCTGTTGGCCATGTTCACATCGCCGTTTCGGTATTTCGAGCAAGGCCGAGCTTAGTCATGGACAAAGTTCGTGATGAGGGTGATGCTGATGTCAACGAGTTCACCCAGCTGTAGTCGATTGCGCAACAGAGTCCATATTCACAAGGACATGAGCATAACGACCAACCGTCGCCATAGCAAGAACAGAGAATATAATACCAAATCGTTCATGATATAAAACTACAGTAAAAAAGCACACCTTTATGAGCTTCGGCTTACACAAAATATCCACAAAAGCCACACCCCACCAGCCACCACTTACCCAACCCCAAGCCTCAAAAAAGTCACCAAGCTCTCCAAAATATGACGACAGGCTGATCCAAGCTCCTTCGGCAGTCCGACATTGCCGTCCCGATCTGCTCTTAACCGTTTCCCTCCCCCTCCTTCAGCTCTCATTTTTATTTTTGACATCATCAATTCCATTCCTCACAAACTCGGACTATTACTCATAATCCTCTGGTTAGTATATACCTTCAATTGTCTTGTTTCTAGATTAATAAATGTCTTGTCTGTTTCTTATTGCCGAGACTTGATCCTGTCAACTCAATTCAATTCATCTGAGCTTCTCACTAACAATCCACCCACCAGAATAGCTTCAATCATGGCTTCCGCTCTCCTCCGTTCCACTCCCGCCCTCCGCGCCGGCCTGCGCGCCCGCTCAACTCCTCTCGCCGCCATGGCTACCACCAGCTTCGTCCGCAACAAGGCCACTCTCCCCGACCTTCCTTGTACGCCTCAATGCCCCTCCCCAGAGCTTCCCACAGCTAACAATGCTTAGACGACTACGGTGCTCTTGAGCCTCACATCTCTGGCCAGATCATGGAGCTTCACCACTCCAAGCACCACCAGACCTACGTCACTGGCTTCAACAATGCTACCGACGCCCTCGCCGAGGCCCATCACAAGAACGACGCAAAGGCTGCTGCCGCTCAGGCTCCTCTTCTCAACTTCCACGGTGGCGGCCACGTTAACCACTCCCTCTTCTGGGAGAACCTTGCTCCCAACGGCAAGGGCGGCGGTGGTGAGCCCGATGGCAAGCTCCTGACTGCCATCAACGAGGACTTTGGTTCCTTCGACGCTTTCAAGAAGCAGACCAACACTACCCTCGCCGGTATCCAGGGCTCCGGCTGGGCCTGGCTCGTCAAGGACAAGAACGCTGGCACCCTGTCCATTGTCACCCGCCCCAACCAGGATCCCGTCACTGGCACTCTCGAGCCCCTCCTCGGTATCGACGCCTGGGAGCACGCCTACTACCTCCAGTACCAGAACCGCAAGGCTGAGTACTTCAGCGCCATCTGGGACGTTATCAACTGGGGCACTGTTGCCAAGCGATTCGAGAAGTAAACTTGTTCAATGTTAGCTGAAGTTACAGGGCCTAATTGAGGTGGATGAGATCAAAATAGCGATTAAGTTGCACGCGGCCAAGGTCAATGAACCATGGACCAGACGTCATCATGTTTGTTTGTTAAGATACCGAGTGTATAGTACGTTGAGGTTCAATCAATGAATCTGTAAAGAGTCAAATACAATCAGTGTCCCAATCTAACCTTACAATGCCCGAGTTGACCACACAATGGTCCCGCCATGCTATGCGCCCACATAACACTCTAAGGCGCCGTACTCCTTGATACATTAATAGTACACCCCAATCTGTTCTCCTCAACTTCAAGGCTGCTGACATCTCGCTATGCCCTGGTAGGCCGCCAGTTCCACCGGGAACTCATCCTCAAAGATGTCAGCTGCGTACTCGTACCAATCTCCATTTGTATCAGTGGTTCTGGCTTCAAAAAAGCGAACATACTCCCACCAAGCAGGATAGTGTCCCGCGCAATCCCAGCCTAGGATCCACACGATCGTATTGTTGGAGACGACAATGTTCTTGGGGCACAGGGCCCCATGGGTGAGTACCACTTGATAGTCCGTGCAAAATCGCGACACCAAAGCTTGAGCCACTTGCTTGGGCACCGTCTCATACAATGTTGACATCAGGAGTGCCATGAATTGTTTCTGATTTGGACGTGTACGGATAGCATAGTACGTGTGGTCCGGATGCTTGTCTTGCATGAGACTGTATGGCCCAGACTGGACTGATCCGAAGGTGCCACCACCCCCGACTTTGCCTGGAGCTCGCATCTTGTGGAGTACGTTCCTGAGCTGTCGGGCGTACTGGTATTTCTCGCTCTTTTTCAGCCTGGGCCAGACGTCCTCAAGCAGCTCCCCGACCACGGTGTGTGAAAGGTCCCCTTCGCTACTAGAGACGACTTGACCGGGAAGAGACAAAGGCAGAGCTCGAGTGTAGCTTAAGGTTGAAAGGTTCTCGTGTTGGACTAAGCCAGCTTGAGAGATACGAAAGTTGTACGTCTTGGGCTTGACAGGATCGGCACCTTTCTTCGGAAGAGGCTGTAAACAAAGGGTCAGGGTTCGGTTGCGAAGCAGCGACGTGAGGTATCGGGTGTTAGCGTCTGGCACTGGAGCTGCACTGGAGTCAACAGCTGATTCAACTAGGCCATCTACACGGTTGCTTACCATGACCAAGTGATTGAACGTCTTTGTAGTATGTGCTGATCTTTTGTCTCTTCCCTTTGCTGCTCTTGATTTCCCCGGCAACACTGCTGACGGGGCGCTTCACTGGAACCCTAGAGCTGAGCGCGTTGGGATCCCTCAAGCTCAAGAGGCTCATGCCTTGACCAGAAATGGTCATCGCTCGTGGGGCTTGAGGTGCCTGCGAGCCCCTCAAGGCGCGCAGAGAAGCATCGCCCACAGGAGCAAGATTGGCCCCAGAGAACAGAGGTCCTACAGAGACGGTATCCTCAACCTTGAAGGCCGGCGTTAGCCTCGTCAATTCTTCCTGAGCAACCTCAGAGAGCATCTGAGCCCGAGCAGGATTCATCGTTTCCACATGAACAGT
Organism: Fusarium sarcochroum; assembly: GCA_013266185.1. NCBI lineage: Eukaryota > Fungi > Ascomycota > Sordariomycetes > Hypocreales > Nectriaceae > Fusarium > Fusarium sarcochroum. The sequence continues at coordinate 82,163 of JABEXW010000024.1, read as the reverse complement.
TGGTGGAACAGACTCATCCACGCCCGGGAGAGACATGGCCACAGGCTGGAGGTAAGCGGGTTGCTCGAGCTTAGGAGTGTAGAAGAGAAGTTAAGCGAAACAAGTTTCTAGACTTGTCGAAAGATCAAAGGCTGAAGCTGAACAGTCTCATTAGTACAAAGAGGAGGCGGCGTATCAGGCAAACGATGACAAACAATAGAGGAGGATAACTTGAAAGAAACAAAGCAGAAGGGAAGCATGTTATAGAAGAAATCAGAAATCAGAAAGGAAGCGAGTCAAAGCGAGACGGGACTCTTGATCGCGGTTTCCTTGTCGAGGCAAGTTGCGAAGCGTAAGTGAGCCTCGCACCTGCTCGCACCTGCTCGCACCTGCCTGAGCAGTGCAGTGATTCACTTTCTGGTCCACAGAACCTTAGGCACCTACGAAACAGAGGAATAAGGTAAGTATGCTCCCTCGGGTGATTTCCAGTCTTTTCTTGTCCCAGTACAGGTAACATTTGCAAGTTCCAAGTGCTAATAGAAAGATTACACCCAGCTGGGTCTCTAGTCTAAAGAGGCCCTGTCACTACGCGCGGCAACTCGCATATCCTTTTGTGCTCACTACCTAAGCAAACACTAACAACTCATGGTGCAGTAGTGGCGAATGGATGGGTACATAAGCAAATTTCTGGTATTTTCATAAACGTAATCGTATAATTTGACACTGAAGCTGAGTGGAAAAGACCATGCGGGCACACGTGTCATAGCCCATCGTAGTCATAAACAACATTTCTAACAATCCTTGTAACCGCAAACACACATACATCTATCCTCTTGCTTTCTTTTACCCCGGACTTTTTTTTTTTTTGACGAGTTGGAATCTAAGACAAGTAGCGACGACTCCAGGCCAGTTTACTCGCCATTCTCTTGGACCTCCTCCTTTCGTTCGGTGTAGCGACGAGGCAGGCGGTTCTCGCCCTCAGAGTAAGGGTAGCCAGCCTCTTCACGGGCCATGTCGTTCACCCACTTCTCGTCGCCGCGAAGGCCAGGATTGGCACCCAGCTCTTGCCATTTGGCCGCCAGGTAGAACCAGCCAAGGGCATTGCCAACAGTGCCGACCTCATCGCTGACACCGGTCTTGGCCTCATGAGACATCTTGGCGTGGAGCTCGTTGTCAGTGAACAAGTCAATGAGATGTCCGGCAACAGTCTTGTAGTCTCCAGGAGTGACGAGGTAACCGTTGACATTGTCCTTGACCTGAAGGGGAATGCCACCCTCTTTAGAGACAATCACAGGGACCCCGGCGTGGAGAGCCTCCGAGACCTTGATCTCGAAACCCTCACGAGTCGACAGCTGAAGGATGACGTGCGCATTGGCAATGACCATGTTGAGAAGCTGGTCATTGGCGTCCAGGCGCATGACGCTGACGTCGTCGAGGAGGTGAGGGTAGTGGTCTTCCAGCTGGGTCATGGTCTGGTCAAAGATGATGGCGCCATCGGGGTCATCAATGGAGCCGTTACCGCATCTGCAGCTGTTAATAAAGTTCGCATTCAATGCAGATGAAACAACTTACACAACAAGCTGAGGAACATCAGTGATGTTGGCCTCGTCGCAACGGCGGCGGAATTCGGCATAAGAGTCAATGACGGTGGGAATACCCTTGGCAGGGTCGAATCGAGCGACCTGGGCGATGTACTTGCCTATAATATCGAGTCAGTTCAAGTAAGTTCAAGAGTATATCATGAAATCTTACGGTTGGGCCAATCGAGCTCAGTCATGCGCTGGGTCCGGCACTGCTGGTTGTAGATGTGGGCGTAGTAGCCAGTATCCCACTTGTTCATGGGCTTGTTGAGACCATCGATCCAGTCAGTGGTAGCGGGGAAATATACGACCTTCTCCTTGGGTACGTTGTGAGGGACGAACTTGGGGATGGGGTGACTGATGAACATGTCGGATTCCTTAATGGTGCTCCAGAGGTAGTTCCAGATGTCAGCCTGGGGAGAACCCTCCTTGGCAACGAGGTCACTTCGGATCTGGATATGAGATCGGTAGAGGACCGGGCGGTCAGGGGTGATTCTCTTGATCATAGGAATAAGACCAGGCATTTGAGGGTCATCGATCTATACGCATCGTCCAGTTAATGATTGTTTCTAGATCCGCCTGCATGCGCAGTAATCTTGGTGTGCTAATGTAGACTTACAAAGATGACGTCGGCGCCGCCTTCCCCAGGGGGACGGAGTGGGCCGCCCTCAGAGAGCCAGTATCGCTTGGCATTATCCTCGATCCAGTCGGTGATAGAAAGCTTCTCTGGGTCTGAAATACGCTGGTCAGGGTGGCTGACACCCTGCAGAATGTTGTGCTGGTTCTTGGTGATTCGGAACACACCAGGTCGTGGCTTGGGAACTGGGGGAGAGTTAAAATACGACTTCACGTTTGGCTCGTTTCTAAAGTATCTGACAACATACCATACCAGGTCACATCGACGCCCAAGAGACGACTGAGACGGACGAGAGCGTGGCGCATAAGAGCGACACCACCACCCTGGGGAGTGGCGCTGAAAAAGGCGATCTTGGTCTTCTTCTCACGGAGCTTGTTGGCATAGAATTGCATCGAGTTCCATGTGGCACTGGAGCAAGTGTCCTTGTGGTTCTGGAGGCTTGTGAGGTGGACACGGAATCCGGCGTCTGTCTGGACAATGCCTCTGTAGCCGACCTGCAGATGAGGAACAAGGGAAGGTCCGAAGTTGCTTCAAGTAGGATTAGGTCAGTGATCATAATCACGAAATTGATGTCGACAACACTTACAGAATACACTTGCGAGCCATGGAATCAGCCTGCTCGTCGACGCGCTTAACATCCCAGAAGTTCTTCTCCTTGGCTTCATGATCGGGTCGGAGCACAACAGGGACAATATCGAGCTCGAGCCAAAGACGCGAGCACAGGCTAGGGCTCATGTACTTGAGAGTAACAGGAAGACCGGCTCCAATGAACTTGACGAAATTGTCATGCTCATATGACTCGACCTCACTGATGATGTGATCAGCGATGAGGTCTTGGCCCTCACGCATATCCTCGTCGAGCGAGATGTGCTTGATGGAGAAGTCATTGAGGTAAACCGTGTCGTGGATAGCAAGCGCAATGACGGCGGTATGATCATCGGCGAAGACGGCGGAAATACCAAGGTACAGGGTCTATAATTGAGCCATGTTAGTCGCTTCTAGTGCTGAAGATGAGTGATCGACGTGGGCTCCATAATGCAGGGGCTCTAAACAGCTTAAGTTGCTATGACGCAAAGTTGTCATGACAGAGCACAGACGATTTGAGCAAAACGGAGGATACAGGAAAATAAAAATAAACTCACCTGGAGAGGAGCATCGACATGGCCATCCTTACCGACGAGAAGGCTCATCTGCCTCTTGCGGTGCGATGTGGCGCCCGTGGAAAACTTGCGTCCAGGCTTGGAACTCATGATGGCGGCGGTTGCAGAATTTGGCGGGGTATTGGATATGAGGGAGGGGTAGTAAACTGGTGATGGTTGGGGAAAGGACAAGCTCTCTCTGTGACGTAAAAAGGGATGAGAAGACTTGAGAGAAACAAACAGAGATGAATGTAGAGGTCGTGAAAAGAAGGAACCAGACTGCGGCTGAGACGCAAGATATAGTCTTGGAGCGCCTCCTTGATCAGGTCAGACAGAAAAAGGCGGTGGTGAGTAGGAGGTCCGGATCGAAAGAGCTGTGGAGCTAGAACAGCAACTTGGAAACAGACTGGACGCCCCCGGGTGAGATGGCTACAGTAGAGGAGGGATCGGGGGTTCTGAGAGATTCGTGTTGGCAGTGACCGAGCAGGGTTTGGTCTGGACGGAGACAATCTGCAGAGATGGAAGGTCAAGGTATCTGGACAATAGACCCAAGATTGGAATCCTTGTTGGCGCAGGTCTCTGCAGGAGGGGGGAACGAGGGCTGTACTGTACTTGATGTGTACTGTCAGTATCGTGTGAGACAAGGGAGCCCACAAGTCAAATCGACCGGGGGCGGGGAAGGATAATGCGGCTAGGCGTGGGGTGAACAGCCAGTTGAGACTGAGGCCGGCGAGGTGAGCAGACGATGAGGCTTCAAGGTGAGGAGATGGGTGGCGTGCCAGGGACGAAGACGGGGAGAAGCTTGGACTATGCTTGAGTGATGTGATACTTACAAGGGACGCCGATCACGTTGGCTGGTGTTTGGATAATAGCCCGTATCAAAAGAAACGATGGATGATGGTTCCTCAGTTAAGTTACACGAGGAGAGAAGAGGCAAAAAAAAAGAGGTCAGGCCTTTAGGAATTGAAGGATGTGGATGGAAGCTGCAGCGGGCGTAGGAAGCTGCAAGTGGCACCTGCTTTTGCTGCTGTGATGGCGCACCTTCGTGTCAGTTGACGACCTTCCTGCCAGTATCTTATCTTACTAGAGTAGGAAAGTAGGTAAACTGAAGGCGATGATTTCCTTGTTACCAACTAGAACACGAAACCAAATCGAATTATCAAAGCCGACGAGCCCGGGATCACGGAAAGGGGGGTCAGGAGAACAAGGCGAAGTGAAGTGAGGTAATGAGGACGTGGTCTGATATGCGCTATGAGATCACCGAGTTTGGTGAATCGATTCGTGGAACTGCGATTTTAACATTGATGATGGGAAATTGGCAAAGGGAAAAGTCGTTGCAATCCACGACTTTTTGGTGAGAATAGAATGTAATTTTAAGCGCCGTCAACGTGCTTGATGCAGGTACGGCGTCACATTCAAATGTAGCATTTGTTGTATGAAGGTTTGGATGAAGGGGAGGGGAAGAGGAGAAGAGAAGAGCGGCAGGATGAGAAGCGACAAGTGACATCCAATTCTGAGCACTGACAAGACAGGACGGGAAAGAGGGACGGGGATGGATTGGAATTTGGACCAGTCAAAAGTGCAGCCACAGCATCATCGTATCATATTTACTCAGGGCTTCCTGCCATTGAGTTGCTGTTGTGTAATTGCAAAGGTAAATCTCAAAGTCTAATGTTGTCCCTCCCAAAGTCAATGTTTCCTAAAGAAGAATGCGGTTACAGATGGTTTCGGCCGACACAGGTAAATGTCTTGTCCGCTTTAAAGCCTCATGGAACATTCTAAGCCCTGAATCCAGGGTAGCTCATTCTATTCCTGGCAGCTGTCACCTATCAAAGAACGAGCTCAATAGTACACTACTGTACGTGTTAACGGCCCCTAAACCGAGGTACCCGAACCCCGCGCTGTAAATATTGCGTGAGCTGCCCGCGCCCGCCTACAGCTGGAGGATGGGGAATGGTCGATGGTCCCACGAGGCAAGTGTCCACTGCGTCTGGGGACAAGTTCCACCCACAGGGCAGGAAGGGGCGGGCGGAGACCACTCCCCGGGCGGAACAAGCCCCCGCTGGCGCTAGATGAATCCCCGCCGTCTTCAAGGCCCGGGGAAGGCTCAACTAGTCAACTCAATCCTCAACCATCTTTGATGGAACTCTCTGAGGCGAATATGCAAGGGACTCGTCCCGTCCCCTGTTCTATGGCATCATCAGCCTGAATACTCATTCATGTATGTCAGATACCGAGTCTGTGGGCGTTCGTCTACTGGAGCTTGGCGTGGTACAGGCCGATAAAGGGTCGTTCGCTGTGGCCTTGATCAAGACAGTTCTTATCCCATTCGACAAAACTTTAATCGCCTGTTTATTCTCCAGGGTCCTCAAACTCATTATTCAGCCTCAACATTTCCTTCAACATGATGTTGACAGAACTTCGACTCCCAACCATTGGCTTGCCTGCACAACACCATTGAAAAGGAGCCGCCTCGCCGAATAGGTACAGCATTTCGTACGACCTTCTTACAGATCGTGGCTTATCAACTTATTCACCGTCTCGAATTTCCGGTCAGCTGTCCTTCCAATCGTATGATGACTTTCCAGGTCTATCCTGAGCTCCCAGGGCGGCTTGTAGCTAACCCCTCTCACCGAATTCTCATTTTGCTCAATGTTCAATGCATCAAAGCTTCATGGTAGTTATCATTGCTACCCAGTTTCTGCTTCCCTTGACCGCAGACCGGCGGTGAACATGTTGGGTTGCTGATGTTGTGCCAATCATCCCACTACCGGCATTACGCATGCGCCTCAACAGCTTGTTCATTGGATCTGCCGTGGTTCCAAAGCTGTCGGACGAGGTCACCCAATAGATCCAAGACGCAGACGGATGCACTTCCGAGTGCCGCGCATCGATACTGTGAATCGAATGCTCGAGTTTCAAGCAGAGCTTGAGCGGTGGAACCCACGATCCAAGTACTGCATGTACCTATACCTATACCCGTACCTACAGGCCCCTCGAGACCCTTGTTTGGTGGGCGCTTACACATAACCCCATACTCTCATGCTTCAGGGTCCTTATGGGTAGTCATGGTGAAGACCCTGATGGAATTGTCAATGGCATGAGCACACGCGGCCGAGCTCCTTCGTGTTGTTAACCTGGGCAACCTCATGGACATTCCAACACTTCCGCGAAGAGTGCGATACGCTCAAGAAACTCGGCGCATCGATTTCTGCCTCACGACCAGCGACTGGCGCATCATTTATGAAAACTGAAGAGCATGGCGCTGCTTTACATGGGGTATCATGAGCGAAAAGGCGTCCAGTTGAGCGTCATAAGAATTTCAGGTTTACCGATTGACTATCGAGAAGGTCTTGCGCCTGCGTCCGACAGTCAATTGCGAACGCTGTGCTTGATACAACAAATACTCGATAACCCTTATCAATCCGGTGATAAATTACCTTCACGCAGATAAGATCGGTCTCCGATATTGGTCATGGGAAGTGGACATCAGCACAAGGATCAGCAGTCTGACTGGCCGCGCGGCTGACTACGTTGACTATTAGCGACAAAAAAGTGGCCGACTCTGCTGATGTGAGGCATCCTGACATAAAAGCTATGTAAGACTCATTCTACACTAAACAATCATCATCTTACCAGAGATTGAACAGCCAGAATGGTTCCAAAGCCTGCTTTTGGCGTTTTGGGCGTCTTGTCGCTCGCCCTCAACGCAGCCAGCGGTCATAACGATGGAGCTGAGCGAATCCAGCCGAGTCACGAATATGCCAAAGACAGGGCGCACATGGTCTTCAATGCGGTTCATTCCGCAGGTCGACAATGGGGATCCGCGTTGTATCATAACGGGTTTGGCTTTTTCCCAGCTACTGTACCTGAGGGCGCCATGTTCTATCACGGCGCTCGACAGAACGTGACGCCTTCTGGGCCAGAGTGGTTGGCCTTTGATATCGAGCATGCTGAGAACTTTGCGCGCTCTTTTAGGGGCAGGCGGCGTCTTCCACCCCCTCCTGGTGATAAGAAGCCCGGCAAAGGGAAGGGCCCGCCTGGAGATCAAGAGTTTCGCGAAGAGTTGCGAAGGCGCAGCGAACATGACATGATCAACGAGATCGACAATGAGTCCAGCGACCTAGACGACAATACACCCGTCAACTTTCGCGGATACCTTCATACATACCAGGCGAACCGTGAGCTTAACATCCTGTTAATCGATGGCATGAGCGCCGGAAAGACCAATATGGGTACGCTGGACTCCCAAGATATTCTTCTTCGCGAGAACAAAACAAAAGAAGATGAAATGGACGAATGGCACCGAGCCCTTGCTTTATGCGATATAGCCACAGAATGGGGGTTTGATGGTTTTTCTCGGGTCGAAATAGGTATCGAGATCATTAAGTGCAACTTTAGCAGCGGCTTGGATCTGGTCAGCATGACGCGCACCGAGTTATACGACAATATGATTGAAAATGCCGGCTTGGCGATCTTCCAGTGGATAAGGGCGGTCGGAGAGCGATATAACGGTATCGCGGGCGACCGACTACGAATCGATTTCTCCTCCATGGTATCTGGGCTTTTCTTTCCTATCAACATCTCCAGCACCATCACAGGGCGACCAGACCTCATGAGACTTGGTGCGGCAACGCTGGACGAGCTCAAAGATATCAAGGCATATCTCAAGGATGTATTGCAGCAGCCTAGAAGGTTCACTGTGAATTGGCAAGGCGTGGCCGATCTGGTTATAAGCCGGTATAGCAAGAGATTGGCGCTCATGGCATACGAGTCGCTGCCATCGCACCACTTCATCAACGAGATCGAGGATGCTACGTTGGTCTGGGTCGATGCACCACCATTGCCGGACGATGTATCCATGACAGAGCGAGAAACAAACCGAACCGCCGATGGTATCGAGCAATGTAAAATACACTACCTCAGGCCAGCCTTGCTAGCCAAGAAGCGATGGAGCCCTGAGGATGAGTTGATATACACGTCCATCGACACAGTCTTGGGCACGTTATGCCAAGAACTATTTTCGATTCGCAGTCGATTGCTCCAGGCGGCTGGGTTAAGCTTGAACGACTATAAGATCAAGGGCGACCATGAAGACAATCCTGATTTGAACAAGGCGGTTGAAGATGGTCGAATTGCCGTACAGGGACTGATGGACACTCTCGGGTGGTCAATCTGGAAGCAGCCGCAGCCTTGTGCACCGGACGAGATACCCGTGATTGCTATGTGGCCGTTTGGAACGAAGGAGGACCACTGGCACCCTGGATGCCGTTCCATTGACGTGGTCCAGAACCCGTCTGACTCGTATTGGAGCATACATATACCAAGGAAGTAGGATTGATCTCGATGAGGAATATGGCGAAACATATGGAACGGATTTGCGAAATTTCATGTCAGCTGCAACATACCCAACTACCACAGCAAATTACGAATTGATTATTAGCAGTGTGAGATCAGCATCTGCAACTCGTTGGTGAATTGACAGGTCAATCCGTTGAGGCAACGACTCTCTAGGCGGGCGGTCTGGCAAATAATCGAGACATCTACCTGACTTCAGGTAAGAAAGCTATGAGATGACAAACAAATTAGGTACAATAGGTAAACATGAGCCTAAAGTCTGCTCCAACTTTCGGCATAACTGCTTGTTATATCTCGTTTGTCAAGTCACCTACCGGTACTCATTCAGCTGAATCGAAACAGGGTAATGATGTTCAAGGCTAATGAAAAGAGCCAATATTAAAAAGCAGCAAAAAAGAATGAGCTTGATCAGATCATGCGACCACGCCAGGATTCGAACCTTTGAAGAGTGTTAGTGTCTTGATGCGGAGGAGCAATCGAAGGGTGAAACTAACCTGGAATCTCTAGAGAGTTCGGGAGCTCAAGAACCGAAATCTAGCGCCTTAGCCATTAGGCCACGCGGCCGATGGGAAAGACGACAGAAAATAAAGCTATGAGCCCTCGTTCATACCGTGGTGGAGTTGAATTTACCAAAGTCAGCTTGTTTGTGGGATGTGGATGGTTACGTTAGTGGATATCATGGAGAGTCCATCCTTCAACCAACAGGAGACAAGCAATTGTCAAGCAGTGCGGAACGATTCCATCTTGGTCTTATTAACTGTTCAGCTTTCCATGCAATGCTTACCAAGCTGGGCATTGAAGCAATACGGAACAGGATGGACAAGCATAACCTTGATGTTCACATGACGATGCAAGACAAAGTTGGGAATCATTGCGTCTTTCTCCACCAAGATCCAGCTTTCAGCATACACAATCGGTAGTACTCCCAGATCACGCTTATCAATCTTGCTAAGATGATTCGCGCGGGGGTATTCCGCTCCCTGTACGCTCCCTGTTGATGGAACTCGAATATTGACGAGAAAACAATCAGCTGTCACATTGTCAATAAATTCAGACTCGTCCCGTTACAGCCGCAAGAGCCGTTCCGATCTATCTTCGAGAACCCGGGGTTATCCGAAGCTTATTACTGTGGTGTCAGCCCACTTTGTGTCAGAAAATTGAGTGTCCCAAGCTCGTGGCATTTAAAAATTTAAGGTCAGTGGGTGACATTTCCGCTTCTCCGTGAAATGCGCATTCTGTCAATTGTCTTGGCTGATCAATTGACAGCTTGGTCGGGAAATATCTTGGCGAGTCAAGTTGCTAGGAAAGGAATTACACATCAGCCAAACCATTGAAACTACTCCTGTTAAATGACGCAAGCGTACAGACCGTCAATCCTCTGTACCGGCATATTGCTATCAACTTACACGCAAGACAGCGGGGCACTATCGCGAAGGAACACCAGCCTAGGATACATCCTCCGTATTTGGGGCCCTGTGTTCCCATCAGCTTGGATCGAATGAAACATATCGACAAAAGCGGTAACTAACCCAATATTCGTACCCAAAAAAAAGAAGCGCCAGCGCCAATCCGAGCGACCTCTGCTAGTGACCGTTTCGCCCGCGGAGATGCTCAAACCAAAACCATCAGACCACTATCAAGATCGGTCGGTGATCCAGGAACCCACACGGCGTACGGCGCTGTATACGGGGCTATGAGCTATTGTTTCTCGCATGGCATGATACTTGGCCTGGAGGATAGGGTCATGAAGCCGGGAGGCATAGGAAACCAGCGTAATGCCCTTTCTCCGCGCCTTGACTGGTTCTCCGGGGTAGTATATAAAGAGTCCACAGCATGGCCAGTTTGACGTCGTTATTCTCGGCATCATTTAGTCTATCAACAAGACCCAATTGACTTCTCGACTCCTTCTCGACTCCTTCTTAACCCTCATACATACACTTCAGACCAGATCAGTCATACACAATGGCTCTCACGCAAGCACAAGTGGCGATCGTTAAGTCGACAGCTCCTAGTTCGTAAAGCAATTGCTGGTGTTGGAAGTTCTGCATACTAACTAGTCAAAGTCCTCAAGGAGCATGGCAAGACTATCACCACTACCTTCTACCGTAACATGCTCGCCACCCACCCCGAGCTGAAGAACTACTTCTCTCTGCGCAATCAGCAGACCGGTGCTCAACAAGCTGCTCTCGCCAACTCTGTCCTCGCCTATGCCACATATATTGACGACCTTGGCAAGCTGTCCCACGCCGTTGAGCGTATCGCCCAGAAGCACGTTTCTCTCTTCATCAAGCCCGAGCACTACCCCATTGTTGGCCATCATCTCGTCGGTGCCTTTGGTGAAGTTCTCGGTTCTGCCTTGACCAACGAGATCAAGGACGCTTGGGTTGCTGCCTATGGCCAGCTTGCTGATATCTTCATCCAGCGCGAGGAAAAGCTTTACGAAGGTGCTGGAGATTGGCAGACATGGCGCAAGTTTAAGATTGTCAAGAAGGAGGCCGAGAACGACTCTGTCACCAGCTTCTACCTTGAGGCCCTCGACGACAAGCCTCTCCCCAAGTTCCTTCCTGGCCAGTACGTCAGTTTGCAGATCCCCATCCCTGAGCTCGATGGTCTGTTCCAGAGCCGTCAATTCAGTCTGAGCGAGGCCCCTGGCACCAACCACTACCGTGTCAGCGTCAAGCTCGAGGGTCCTTCTGAGGAGCCATCTATTGAGGACCTCGCTGCTGGTAAGATTGCTGGTCTTGTCTCTACCAGACTGCACAAGCGATACAACGTTGGCGATGAGGTCGAGCTGAGCCCTCCTGCTGGAGAGTTCTTCCTCAACCCTGCCGACGCCTCGGCCGCTAAGAAGCCTCTTGTCCTCCTCTCCGCTGGCGTTGGTGCCACTCCCCTCGTCTCCATCCTCGACTCGGTCCTCGCTTCTGAGACCGCCTCACGACCCATCACCTGGATCCACGGTGCCCGCTACTCTGGCTCGACCTGCTTCGTGCCCCATGTTCTGGACTCTGCCAAGAAGCACGACAACATCACCGCCAAGATCTTCCTCGAGGATGTCAAGGAGGGCGACCAGTATGACTTCCAGGGCCAGATCGATCTAGCCCGTCTCCAGAAGGATCAGCTTCTTCAGCTCGACAGCGCTGATACTGAGTACTTCATCTGCGGTCCCGAGGAGTGGATGGTCAGCGTCAGGGCGTTCCTCGAGGAGAACGGTGTTCCCCGTGATCGCCAGCACCTTGAGCTGTTCAAGACTGGTGACGTCTAAAAGTGTTAAAGCAAAAACGAAGGCATGATTGGGATAGTAACGGATTTCCTTGTATTTTATTGAATTGCGAATGGGTTTTTTCTGGCATATCGAGGGCGTTGAGGATGTACTGCACAGATAGCTTTGTTTTTTGCTCAGATTGACGAGAGAGTGCACATACTAGATACCACCCTGTCTAACAAAAAGATTTATTTGATACCAATCTCTTCTCTGCCTTTGATCGTGAGGACTCGTCTTGGTAAATAGCCGACATGGCTTTTGATGTAGTACAGTTGAGAGTATAACATGAATATAGCAACTGTGAGACGTCTGACGAGGAGCCCACGAGTAAAAGTAACGAGAGACAGTAACAATAAACCAGCAAGGCTCGAGTTACGACTGGACGCCACCGTCCAATGTCTCGCCTGACGTCTTGGTCCGTCTATCTTATGCAGTCACTTTAAACGACGGAGGTGAGCAAAAAAGGAAACCTTAGCTTGGGAGGACTGCGGGGATAGATCGGATGTAACCGATCGAAAGATTAGGTTGGAAGGGGGCAAGACGCTTATTACGTATTGATATTGGGGTGGAGAATATGGGGACGGTGTAAGGTGAGGACAGGTGAGGAAAGGTGTAGATAATTAATGTTGATTGATAGATGATAATGTGGTATTCGTATGCAAGTCTGATGCTTGAATGCTAGTATTGAAGTGTATTGGTACAGGGTCCCGTATGAGTAACCCGGTCACTTGAAAGTCCCATAGTATCTTATAGACTTAATATTCTACTGTAACCTGTTTATTGGCCTAGTTCGTTGGTTAAACACAGTCTCGGCCTATCCTCCTGGCCTCCACGCGCAACTGCAGCTCGCCGGGTGCTCTCCAATGATATATACTGTCGAACCGATATATCATTTCAGCCTCTTATTTGAACCTGCGGTGAAGAAAAAAGAAAAGTAGGGAGGCCTTCTGTCGAAACAGGGCCAGCTGGGAGATGATTCCTTGTGTTGCACGGCATACTAATCCTCGAGGTCGGCCATGGCGTACGAGGCGTGATGTTGTAATACAGAGAGGAAAGGTGATTATACGTCACCGCTTGTTCAAATGCGATGTGAGAGTATGCGGTAGATGCTATTGGGGCAAGTAAAGGTAAAGGCTTCATTGGTATAGTGGTTAGTTGACACTGATCGGCAACTTGATTGCAACTAGAACAGGGCTAGTTCTAACAGGTGTCTATTGCCTCTTTCACTGTCTTCCAGGATTTACTTCTCTTGGGATGGGAGAAGGGGAGCCACATGCATGAGCTCGCCTAAAATGCGTGTCGTGCTGCATCTCGTCTCCTGTATCTTGCCAGTGAGGCGGTTCCGATGCTGTCAGTACCCTCGTCGTGAGACGTTCAGACGTCCCAGCAAATAATAGAGATATTTACCTAACTTTAGGAAAGACCAAGTAAGAGAGCTAAGAGATGATAGGATACACCAGGTATTTATTCAATTCTTAGCCTAAAGTATACTCTAATTACTATAGTGACTTATTCTAAAGTTAGGTAGATACCTCGATTACTCGTGGAATAGCTTGACGTTGTCAAGGGATATCCGGTCCAATGGATCGGCATCGATGAGTTAAAAGAAGGAGAGCGGTTACTGTATCACCAAAGCAATGCAAGAACCTGCAGTGCAGGATCGTTCGTCCCCCTTGCGAATATAGCTCATATTTTTCGTCTTCCCAAGAATAGATATGCCCCTTTCTTTAAACAGATCCGACCCCATGTCTTGATGGCCCTCTGAATATCTCCTCAAGAGAGAAGCTATGGCCGAGACGGTTATTCGCAAGGCCTGTGATCGATGTCACGCCCAGAAACTCAGCTGCAAACGATACAACGACGAACCGTGCGAACGATGCGTGAGACTCAAAACCGAGTGCAAATCGAGCCCGTCTCTGAGGTATAGGAAGAACCAACAGCAGCAGCAACAACAGCAACTAGGGGAGGGTCAGCAACAACTCGTGGATAACAACAACAATATCAACCCTTCTCAGCAACAGCAACAACAACTCAACCCAATCCCAAGCGGACGCCGCTCTCCGAAACGACGGCGGACCGACCAGGACGATCCGAGTCTTGTCTCACCCGACACGGGTACGTGCCATCCCCTATCCCTCTCTCTCTTCCTTTTCCCAGTCAGGTCTATGTCTTGGATCCAGCCGACTCACATATAGCGAGAAAACAGCAGTGCCAATAGTACCCCATATAGACAGCCTGACGTCTAAGAGTCATCTCCCTGTCTCACCCGATCCCGTCGTCGACAACTCCGACTTTGCCTTCACCTTTGACCAGCAGCTGGCCTTTTTCTCGGCCCCTCAGTATTTATCTCATCCCGAGTTCCCCAGCGGTTTGGACCATCATCGTCCTGTCTTTTGGGAACCCACGGGGCTATACCAGTCTGAAGCCTATCATCAACCGCCGCCAGAAGTTGCACCAGAGAGTAACTCCCAGCAGCAAAACGTTGTGCCTCTCGAACAACCACAGCCCCTGAGCAGCGCAAGTTGTGCACCTGAGTACAGCAGCAGCTCTAACAAGCGCGCGTCACGTCCTCGGACGAAGAGGCCTAGACAGATTACCCTCAGGCACGACGCTGACCTGTCTCCGCTGCTGCAGCCCGAGGCTCCCTCGATTCACTGGATGGCGCAGTTGTCCGACATCAACGCCCGGCTACTGGACCTTGCGTCCGCCTTGCCCTCTACTCAGGATGGACCATCGATAGGTCGTCCTGTTGACGAGAGGTTCAGGAGTCAAGGGTTTCCCATTGAGGACATGTTCAAGCTGACGCGCCGCGTGGCTGATATCCTCGAGAAGCCTCCATCGGGCAACGACAACAACAAGATCCATCATTCCACCATCGATGGAAGTGATCCAGGAAACTCCATGTTCATCTTATCGACGTACGTCAGACTCTTGGACATGTATCAACGAGTCTTCAGCCTAGTCCACGCCGAGCTGGTATCCCAAGCCGACTCGAACGCGACCTTTAGCTTCTGGAAACTACCCGACGTCACCGTGGGCTCCTTCGCTGTAGAGTCGTCTCCGTTTCTCCAGATGTCTCTCACGATCCAACTGGCAGAGGAGTTCTTGTCTCGTCTGAGAGGTTCGACGGCGCGGTGGTCAGGAGCCGGGAGTGCGGCGTCCATGTTCGCGGGTGTCGTGGATGTGTCTTTTCAGGCGTTTCGAGATCGGGAGGAGGCTTTGGCGAAGCATCTGATCGAGTTACGGAGTGAGATTGAGCCTTTGATAGACTCATAGGAGGTATTGGGACGAGTTCGGGTTGGTGGTAGGGGTTGATGGGCATGTAGATGGGCATAGTATCGGTATACGGGCTTCACTCGTCCTCACCTCGAGATCGAGGAAGCCCCAAGAAGCAATTCACTAATACATACCTATGTTTACTCAAAGACCGTTCACATTACAGGTCCGTCAGGAACACGGTCAAACACAAAGGGGGCGACGACGAAAGCCAACCTCAGTTCTACAATCTCAGGGGCACAATTCAGGGACTTCACTATAACAAGATCTCACTCCTTTCCATGCAGAATTCTCCCATTCTGGCAATAAGCTCATCAAATTGATAGACAGGTCCGTTGAATCTCAAGAGCCCAATTCATGCCCAACGGACCCAACGATCTGGAACCAACGCAAATCATGTCGCTCATTCTCCCAGAGAGGAATTTGATCCTCAGGGACCTTATCCACACACCTAGCCACTATTCCCGTGCGGCTTTCCCTCCGCAGACTTCCCTGGAGTCTCAAGTAGAGAGAAGAGACAACAACAACTCCTTGATAGTTCGCCGAAGCTTGTAACCCTCTCGTCAAGAAGCGTTATACGAATCACCCCAGAGTCACCCAGTATGATAGAGCGTTTAGCACTATTCCAACTCTGGCACAGCAAGTTTCTGGGCAAGCCGACACGCCACGTTCTCAAGCTGCCGGCATGATCAAGGGCCCCCGCTAGGGGAAGCACGACGATACATCCGGGCAGAGGCCAAAAAGGTTCTCTGTGGTGTTTGATTGGAAGTTTAAGAGCTCAGTTCCTCGGAGACAGCCGTTTGATGAGGGATGTGCCGACACTATTTTCGCTCAAACTGGCATCGAAAAGGGCCCCCCTGTAAACTCTACGTTAGTTTTGCAGGGTGTGTGGAATTAGAGTTTGAGCTTCAAGCGTGTCTTGGAGTTGAGGGTGTCGCGAATGCAACGGCTGGCCGCTGTTGACGACAATATCTCGCTATGACAATAACCGAATGCATTTCCTTTTGTGAATAACCACTTGCGATGCTTGCCTGTTTGCTTTGTATGGGCAGGGGTTCATTACGAGCTGCGTTGGAGCCCGTTATCAATCTCACGTCAACAGCGCTTTGACTTTAGCTTCGAGTAGCCCGCGCCATTGGCCTAGGAACGTGCCGTTTAAGACAGTAGCTCCCAAAGAAGAGGCTGATCTTCTCAACCATAACAGGTCGAGTCAGAAACTTCATACAAAGGGCGGAATATAGTGTCATGTTCAGCTCTCAAGTCCGCATGAATGCATGTAAGTAGCATACCCTTTCTCCCGGAGGAATCGCATGAGCATATCGAATATGAGAAGTGATAATGGTGGGCTGGTGTAAGATGAATCCTCCCCCTCCCCTCCCCTCTCCTCCCATGGCACACTGGCGACTGGCACTCTGGTGACCTACACCTTTACCTGAACTAGATGAGACACCCCCACTGAAGGGTCATCACGGGAATGCCTCCACCCCATCTCAAGGCAACCAGACGCAGCCCATGGAAGCCCTCATTGGAAGCTTCCATAACTAGGGACCTCGTTAGCAAGGATGATTTTCGTTATTCGGGAGCTTCCCAAAACCCCGACGCCGAGAAAGGCGCAGTTTTCCGCACTCCCGTTTTCAATCTCACTCCCATAAAGCCAAGAGAGACAAAGCTGATGAAACACACAGAAAACCGCTCGGTAACGAAATGATGAAATTAAGCTTTCCCCAACGGCGTGGTTATGGCCGAACCGTGGATCCTGAGTGTCCACCAAGCCCATTGCCTCGGGACGAGATCATTGGGATTTGGTTGTGGATATGACGATCTTGATGCCCAACTCAATGCCATTCTGCGCTTTGAATGCGATTTTCTTCGGCCCAGACCCTTCTTTTCGCTGAAAAAGGCATGCGCTTTGATACTTACCGGTGATCAAACAGCGACCTGGTGGGATTCCCATCCTTCACTGTGAGAGAAAGGTCCCTTGGGTAGCTGTAATTGCGCATTACACCCCTGTCTAGTCGAGGGCCCTTCAAAACGTGCTCCTCAGTTGGTGTCATCTGTCCCCCCATGACGAACCCGTGCTATACTGTTCATAGTAGGTTGATAAGTCGTTATCAAGCTCGATCCAGCACATTGCATAAAACAGCCTGCGTCATCTCGCCAATTCCAACTGCTCGGGTCCGCCGTCTTGGTGTGAGACAAGGATTTCGCAATGACCGGGGTTATTTCTTTACCAAGTACAATCTGCGACGCCCCGATCATCCATCGGCGATAGGTCAACTTCTCCAGCCGTGTCTCGCAGATATTGCTTTTTGCTCCAATACTTGACGCGCGGTTATCGAAGGAAATGGCCTACTTGATGATATGGCGTGGACTTGTTAACGTTCTGAAACATGTCTTACTGGAGCCGTCTATGTCGGTCCATCGACCGACGTTACAGCACCAATATCGCTTGCTTCGCGTACGTGTAGTCACCCCAGAAGAGCTATGATTGTCCGGCCCATTCTTAACCTATACCTTATGATATCGCAGCCAGTGAATGTCAAATATACTACGTACTACGTAGAGTCCTCATACCCGGTTGCTGTGCAAATACCTGCTCATGGTGATCATATGTTACAGATTGACCGGTACCCGATGTCCTGTGCATAGCCGTGATTATCTTACCAAATAGAGGCAACAATCTGCCTTTATTCCTTGTCCCTTCATCACATGACGCCGCATTCGCTTTATTAAAGTACAACCCTGGTGGTACTTCTGCCACATCCTCTAATGTAGGGTATGACTCTGCGGCATCTTCCGGTCTCTGTTCCTCTGGAACCTCGGTGCACGACTGGGGATTGATACGATAATCAAACTGTCATAGCAGCAAAAGCCTTCAATAAAGAATCGGGTGAGAGTGACGTCGAAGTGGCTAACGACCGGGACGGTCCAGATCCTGGCGTAAAAAGCAACCATCATCGGAGCCCTTTCAAGTCAAATTGGCTCAACCGGTAGACCGACCGAGCCAACAATGGCTTACCTTTCCGTGGACGGGATGGTTAGAGCCTAGAGGGACATGAAACTATCGACACCGCTATACGCGGGGAAATTCCGCTAACCTGGGTGTCAACGGGCACCACGAAAGCCACGGCGTCTTTGCTGATTGCATGCCAAGTCTGGGGTTGACAGGTTTCGACATTTCGTGCCTTGCATCTCTTCCCGTCCGCGCTTGGAGCGGCGCGGGTTTTTCAGTCTTTGACGTGAAAACTCTGAAGTCTAGGATATGACAACGGCCATGATTGCGGCCTCCAAGTTCGAGGCCCTGTGACGACCGCAAAGTCCCCATATGCAAGCTGCATGCGTTGTTGATATCGTACAGCTGTCAAAGAGCGGTCTGCATCATCTACATTAGTGCATCTGTTGACGAAAATCCACACACCACTACGCTGTCATCTGAAGCATTATTCTGAAGCAAGATTTGCCAGAATTTGGGCCTCTCTTCCTCTGGTTGCATACTGCAGCGATGTAACTGGCAATTTGCAAGTGTCCCTCTTCACTCGGTGTTGATGTGACACACTCGGGATAAAAGCGGCCGAATCAATCTCCCAAACCTTCTACTGTAGTAACTGTACCATGGAAAGTCAAACGCGTCTGTTATACCGGCCGTCGTTGTTTTCTCTCTTGTTTTCTCGCTCGCTTGTACCCAGCAGCTTGGGAGCCAGTCAGTAGTCGGTCCAGGGCTGACCTGGCCGAAGGTTTCCACCAGTTCCCCGGTTGAAGCGGACTCCGTGACAAGACTGATCTGCCTGTCCGGTGGGATGAGCGTCGGGAACGCCATTCTCTTGGTATTAACCAGGTGATGAAGAACAACAATGAACCTAAACGAGATCCGCACGATCCTGGTCTGTCAAGATGGACCTGGTGGATTCGACGCCCGTCTCGTCGGGTACCCGTCTCCAGGCTGAAGGATTCGGGTCGGACGTGGCGGCTTCACCAAGCCATCGGTGTATGGCAAAGGCCTCGATAAAGGGATAGCTCCGAGACATGACAGTGAAAACCTGAAAAGGACTCCAGGCAACCCGGCCCTAGAGTCCCAGCTGTGAGGATTACAGGAGGATTGCCGTCTTTTTACTCCCCACAAAGGGGCAGCGAGTTTGATCTTCAAGATCGCATCCTGCAGGCCCATGCCCAGCAGCGGTCAGCAAACTCTGTACTGCTTAGGCTCTGCATTAGTGGCGGTTATCCAATAACTTGTCATGTTTATTGAAGAACTTGTTGACCATTTCATATAGTTCGAACGCCTGGTAACTGAACTTGCGATGCTATCACCCCTGCGGAGGCGTTGAGAAAAAAACAACGTTGGCGAAGCGAAGGGTCCTGAGGCGCGGGAGGGAGTTCAGAAAAGCCGGCTGGGGCTGTCACACCAGAAGCAGAACATCCCGAGGCCCGAGCCCGCGTCCTGGGAACGCCAACGACGAAAGCTGGGACGTCTCTGATTGGATAGACCCTTGCAAAAGAGGGGCGTCATGGCTTGGCTCGGGCCCAGCAGCTTGACGATTGCAACTGAGCCAGGTTCTTCAGGCTAGGGTCGACTTGGCGTCATAAACAGGGGAGTCTCAGACCAAGGAGTGCGCCCTGAGGTGAAGAATTTGGCAATAGCATCATCAATGTAAAATTGAACCTGTTTGATCAGAGAGGAGCCCACGGAGTTGGCTATGTTTTCGGTGAACAAGGCGGCGGCCGAATGAGACATGGCATCAGTGACTTGTCTGCACCCGGGGGACGTTGTTAGGGCCCGGAGAGGGAGACTTGGTTCCCCAAGACGCCCGTCCAGCCAGTCGGTAAAGGTTAAAAGGATTCATCGATTGGTCCCCCTTGGTAATAATTTGCCCCGAGTCGTTGGAAAATCGGGATTTGCAGGGCTGATTGGATAGCGGTGTGGTAGCGATGAAGAGACGGCGTCGGATCGAGTGTGGAGATGGATCCGTTGTGGAAATTATTCCAGAAGACGCCTCCAGAACGGATGGCTTCGCTAGTGGCAGTTGATCATGACGCATCAAGAGTGTTTCTCCTTGAAACCCTGGTATTCTTGTAGTGGAGTGTGGCAGTCAAAGTGTGTGGTGTGCAAAGTTGTGTTCGCTTGCCAGAATGAACATCCGTATTGCAGCATCGAGATAATGTAATGTATGCATTAGAGGGACGGATGTGAGCGTAAACAACTGCCCCCCCTGTTTGAGCAGTAAAGAAGATGCCAGGGTCGGGGTCGTTTAACCGTTATTGGTGGGAATCCCATGCTTGACAGCAAGGCCCGCAGCAAGACCCGGCTCAAACTCGTCCAGCCATGTCGAAACTTCTTGACCGGTTCCTCTTTAGGAAAGTAGAAAACTAACGTGGTTGTAACGGGTGCATGGCTTCCATGCAGTAGGTGAAGTAAACGCGGATGATGAACGAAGAGGATTAAGATCCTAAACTTGCAAACCCAAGAGCAAAAGAACTTTGAAAACATAACATCATGACCCATAAGGGTCTAGTTAGCCATGGTTCGAACATGGTATCCGTACTCATTGAGGCATGACCCTGTAATAGCCATTCATTGAATCTCTCATCAAACCCTCGGTAGCGGGTACTGTTTCGGCAGAGTGACAGGACACATGAGAGGGGAGCTACCGCTACCGGCATTCCACCCACGTGTGCAGTGGAGTAAGCGCCAAAGTATGTTAATAATATGTACGATGCTGTCGTGCTTGTATGGGGTGATAATTGATCTTTGACGGTTCATCTGACTGCATCAAATTGACAGCCCTGTTTTGCAGCGAAACGAGGTCATTCTCCGACTCTGTGATACCCGGCAGTGGTCATTTGTCAACGGTACTTGGTTTATTGCCAGGGGCATACGAGGATGGCGTCAACGTCCAAGCGTCCAATGCCCGTGGATATGAATCCAACTTTACAGACAGGGACAGACGTCTAGAACGGAGCAAGACGTTCGACAAATCCTGGCAGACGGTGGGTCAGACGAGTTGCTCTGTTCGTCTTTGGAGATACTGACAGATGTCATGAGCAGCAGCGGATCTGCCATTGGTGAACGTCAAGATCAAGACCGCGGTTGTAAAACGAAGGCCGTGCGTTGAGGTTTGAGCTGCAGATGCGAGCAATGCAATGCATGAGAAGAAAATCATTCCTGCGTTGATATGCATCGACGAGGATTATCGTTGGACCTGGTCATTGCCGCCTTTGCCTTTGATCAGTAGACCAGCCAGCATAGCCGCAAGAATATGCACCTCCGTGACTGGTCGACCGGGCGAGGGATTGCTGATCGGACGAGTCTTTACTCGACTGGCATTCCAAATATTGACCGACAAGAATATTACTGGCTGAAGTCGGGTTTTGCAGGACGAATACCATGGCAGTCCGGGCTGAAAAGGACATATCTCAAGTCTCGACCCCTCAAGACGGTGGCTACACCACCGTTCTAGGCAGTACGATACGCTGATCACCCGAAGGTCTCGGTGAGGCTTCCACGTGCCTGGCGGCCCGTCCGTCAGGTGATACCCGTAATTCCCAATCAGCAAGCGGTAGTATAAACGCAATGAAACGTACGCGATAGTGGCCTTTTTGGCGGTGTTGTTCTGCTGTTACTCGCTGGTGGAGTCGGCTCTGAATTTGAGGCGGGAGGCCCTCAAGGGTCCTCCTCACCGGCATTGGAACATTCTGAACATGGTTAATAACAGTCGAGGGCGCGGTCTGGCGGGCAGAAGAAAGCACTTGATGTGGAGCAATTCCCTTGCTAGACTCCATCTAAGGGCGGCTCCGCCATCGAGCGAAAATAGGTGTTGCTGCGCAGCGCAGCGCAGAACAGCGTCTTGGTATTGCGGTGAGTAGTATTAGGACCTAGTCGACAAGGCGCTGCTGTATGTAAGTATATGCACAGCATGTATGTGCTGTAACCTGATACATAGGTTACACCCTGATGAGTGGAATTGGAATTGCCGGCGGTATTGGACTATGGTACTGTATATGTTGCTGCAGCGGTGGAGTGAAGGGTCCAAGTTTAGACGCTGTTTTGTGCCTCGTGAGTCAAGGCCCGTAAGACGTTCTTGGCTGGGCAGTAACGCAGCACACGATCCTTTTTTGGTGTCTTGTCTATTAATCCAATGCCGGCGGTGGATGGACTTGTAAGTCCTTTGCTTTATCTCAGCAAGATGAAAGCATTCTCTGGTGATGGCATCGACCATTGTATTGCCTGTGCTTCGGCCAACACTCGGCGAGTCATTATGAAATAGATTTTCAGGGTCTCGAATTGGCTCTGTGATTGCAGCTCCGGTAACGTCCAAATTCATCCTCACTTCGCCGTCGCCGAAGTTGTGAGGGCTCGTAGGTTGGTCTGTGTGCCCCCGTACTAGCAGTAGCAGTGTCTGGGTGCCTTGGGGACTTTTTTTTGGTGGATGAATGGTGCTGGCAATAGATTGCGACTGAGACCCCCGTCAACTGGATATTAGCACCTTCGATAGCTGCATACCCTCCTTTTTACAGAGCACACGCCCTCTCTCTATCAAAGCCTCCGCCAGAAGCCTCCGCCATCTCACTCCCTCCGCTCTTCAGCTCTCAAACCCCAGACCCCCTTGTTTCTCTTATTTTTCTCGGAGCGAGATCCATCATCAAACTTTTCACACGCCCCCCTATGCTGTACGTACTATGGTGTGTGCGTTGCCTTGCTACCTCGATTTTCTGGCAGTGGGCTGTCAACAGGGGTCAGTCATGGAAGGGACTGGGACTGGGACTCTTTCTGGTGCGTCTGGGAGTTATAATAAACAACCCTTCAGCCCGGTCAAGACCCCGTCCGTAGGGATTTGTATGAACTAGCTTCTGTTCCGTTGTTTTGGGTCCATCTTGTCTTGCCTTTAAATACTCTTTACCTCCCTCGAGGCTGTTTTGACGTTGACGTTACAGCGTGTTGTCATAATCGCCTCAGTACAAACCTTCTCGCCGCCATTGATACCCAACAACATCAACGCTGACTGCCACTCTACCATTACTGCTTCATACAGAGTTTGGCTGGTGATTATATATATCGACGGGGCCTGGCCTATTTCAACGCCCTATTCATCCATTTCGAAAGCCGATTTACTAGAATCGATACGCCTTGGTCCGCTTTTCACAATGTGCAACTACATCTATGTAAGTTCACAACAAGCCATCACCATGGTCGACGATGGCTTCAACTACTGGAAAAAGGATCGTGACTAATAGCCTTCTCTCATTCAGAAGGAACTTAGCTGCCAACATCACTACCACTTGGTAGAGTCATGGTGTCCCAAGTACATCGAGACCGAACGTCGGTGTCCCCCCACCATCGTGAGCAAGCAGTACTGGTGAGTCAAAGGATACATCCGTATATCCAAGAAAATTTACACGACTAGTTACTAACGGTTGATCAACAGGGGTGACGACATTTGTGGTATGTCTCAAACTTTTCCAAGGCCGAGCGGATTTTATTCCATCCTCTCCACCGACAACTTTTTTAGGGTGATTCTCTGATACTAATTAATTTCATCAGCCGCCTGCCGCGAACGCCAACAGCCCAGCAACCACCCGTGGGCAAAGCTCATCCAGCGTCCCGAGTCACGCCTGTCCTACTCTCCACAAGTTCGTGCGCAATGAGAACGACCGCTTCGTCTCGCAGGTCGGTAACTCGAGACCTGTACTCGATACGCCGCCAGCCGACCTGCCTTCTCCAATAAGGCGGCAGTACACCAATTTATCCATCCCCCGCATACGATACAACACCGAATAATCCGACCTCTCGGGTGAGATGAGACACAGATTCAACCTTATTCGTCTCTCTTTCCCCCGGTGGTCCCGAAATGTCCTCCACACCTACACGACTGGTCGCTATCTGCAGGTGTTTAAGCCAAACAATGTGCTTCACCAGGTGGTCGACTCAAGTGAGACACCCCACCAAGATTAATGTGGAGGGTAGAGGGACGCCGACTTTCACACGAAACAACGACTACAACATCGAAAACTCGAAGAAAAAAAAGTACATTTGCGATATTTGAAATTTTTAAAGGCGCTGGAAAGCATATCATTTTATTATTTGGATTGGAAGGAAAAGAATCGGCTCTTTGGGTGCAAACCTGCCTTGGCCGATGTGGATTTTCTCCTCTTTTTCCTCTCGTGGAGAAGAGGTGTTGAAGCTCTGGTACCTTTTTGGGGGCGGTCGGCCGGACGTCGATCTGCAGCAGCTTGGACTGGGGGAGCTTCTGATGGGGGGCCACTGAAGAGTGCGCCCAGGGAATGTGCATCTTTTCGCCACCGAACAGGGGAAGCTCATCTCATTCAGCTGGATGGATGAAATGCCTCTTTCACTCGATGGACAACGATACCCTGGCATCCTTACCTGTCAAAAATCAGTGGTCCTATCCGACGACATCATCTCAGCACTGGACGCCACTCCACCAACCTTGGGCGCTACTCTCCCAAGATTGCTGCACGACGGTCGGATGACCATGGGCGCCAGAGCCTATGATGAAGCAACAAACCTTGAACCCTGGGAGAAAAGAGAGGAGGAGAAAACCAACCACATCGGCGCGGGAGGGAGCTTTTATTTTTGGCGCGCTTATTTTTTTCTTCTTTTACCTTGTTTGACTAACTGGTGCATGCATGGAATATGGAACTGGGCATTTTTATGGGAACAGAGATATCACTGGGCTTCAGGATGGAAACCTTTTACACCTACTTTCACTGTACTCGACGACATGGGCGTTATCATCAGCATCTTTTATTGCCTGCTGTGCTCCAGCATGGCGGGATGGAGGGAACCGACGGGACTTGTTATACCGACCTATCTTTACTACTACTGATCACAGCCGACTACCCAAGATAGTTGCATATTGTTTGGCGCAGGATGAAATATTAGAACTTGACATGTTTATTAGTCATGATTGCTGCACACACCTACTTGCGTGATGATATACATGGTCTCCTCTCACTTACATTAGATCTCTGACGCCAAAATATGTACGAAACATTGCCAGCCGGTCATATGCAGTCTGCCACGAGACTAAAACAAAACTATCCGGGTACACACGCGGCAGGCTTCTAACAAACGGTGTAAACGAATGCACTAAACTTGAAGAAATGGAAAAACTGCAGTTCACGCGCTGCGCTGAAAACTAGCATGTTCCTGTATCTAGCCGCACGTTAGAGCCCGCTACGGCCCGCCCTCAGAATTGCCGGCCGGGACTGTTGGTTCTGTCTTGTTTGCTGTCAGTGACATTCATCCCGCGTCTGATGATAATACCCGCCCGACTTCGATAAAGGCATGAGTGAGTGAGTGCTTTTTTTGCTTTTAGAGAGGTCCTGTGATATCGGGCCTCGGTATCCATGAGGGGAAGGACAATAGGTGGGATGGATGGCAGGATGTGAAACGGGGGATACCTGGGCTCAAGAGTGTGCTCAGAAGGAGATCTAGTGGATTTCCCATCTGGCGCCGTCGATATTGTCTCATTTTCCTTGGTTCTAGTCTAGGTACGTGGTGTATGTACCTTTTTTTCCAGCAACGCATCTAAGAACGGATACGTGCAGCATAAAATCTGGGGAAAGCCCCTTGGTAGTTACAGGTTAATAGGACAAAGAGTTTTGCCACAGATGCAGAGAATCACATTGCAGCTTTATCACTTTTCTCTCTCCCCTTCTCTCCTCATGTCTAAATTCCCTCCATCACGTCCCCACGTTTTCGCACCTCAAACCTTGGCTCCCACCATCTTTCCCTTTTGTCGCTAGTTCCTAATTAACGCGGTCCGGCGCTACTGCAGCGCGCCGAGCCCCCTGTGGCCTGCTGAGTTAAGCATCCATCCCGCAGCCCGTTCCGCTTTGATTTGAGACATTTGGATACTGGATAACGGCTGCCAAGGTTTTTGTTCTTCTGTGATTGCATGCTTTATAATTGCTTTTTTCCCCTTCTTTTCTTCTTACAAATTTTTTGACCCTTCAGTATTGAAATTTGACATCATGTTTTCTCGGTAATCGTCTCTTTTCGCGTCACTCGTCTTAGATCTAGAGGGAGGTCACGTTGATTTCGGCTGCATGATGCACCACGGCCGTTGGGAATCAGAGTTCGATCTAGTAGCCTTATTTTACGAAAGGAACTTTAAACAGTCATAGCGATAAATCGGGGCGCGTGTATGTGTCGTCATATCTGTAAATTAGCAGAAAGTTGGGTTTGGAAGCATTGCTCCGAGATGCTATAAATGATGACGATGGACAGCATCGTACATGGCCAATGCGTTGCGTCTATGTACCTTTTGAAAGAGGAAACGAGTGGTTGTTTGCTCAACGCAAAGCGCGGCTACTTTACCATTCACCGCTCGTACAGAACTGCAGACTCGTCACCAACATCTATCTCATCTCATTTCTCCCTGGTGCATCTGAAAAATCTAGGCCTGCAGCATGTATGGGTCTTGCTGCAGTTGAATCCTTTCAACAGTGTGATGAGATGCCTGACGGTTGAGGCAACATTAGACAATCGCACGTGCTCTCGTTAAGGTGTCTATGTAGGTCTCAATCGTCGCCCCAATTTTCCATTGTTAGTTCTTCTCTTTTCATTCGAGAATCCTTTTAGCGCCCGATGTGCTGTTCACCTCGTCTCAGTCCAAGCGAGGCTCGGTTTGCCTGCCACGTCGCTGGCTGGCAAAATTGGCTCATCACGTACGAGTTTGTCGGTCATGGGAATACTAAAACGGTTACCGATCTGGATAGATCCCAACGTGGGGTGCATGTTTGTGCGTGGGAGAAAGACCTCCCGCCGTGTCTGCATGGGGGTCCCCTATCACGACATTTTGATACCATGAGGCTGAAGCTGAAGTTGGAGGGTCTTTTGAAACCGGAGATGCATCATTCATATCGAATGTGTCGCTGATATGGACTTATGAGTGCTTCGTCCGCTGCAACGTGCTGCTTATCAAACAGCCCAGCCTATCCATACCAGGCAGCTGGGACGGCACCCATGATAACGAGCGCGGCATTGTAAATCATCACGCAAATCGTAGCCCTTGTCTATCGCATGATTCATTCTTCCATGGAAACCCCCATTCTGGGACGTCTCGCTGTCTTGGTACAAATATGCCCAGCCCTACATGCCCAATCCCGCTTTTCTTATCAATTTTTTTAAGGGTTGCCATTGCGAGGACCCTTTTTCTGACTATCTCGTCGTTTGTCCGCCTTATCTCCACTATCGTGTAAGCGATGGTTGAGTCAGAAGGGATCAGGGAACCAGACACACCTGAACCAGGTCTAAAAAAAAAATGTCCCCTACCAAAAAGGCTGTAAGAGATTGGCAATGAGACAAGTCGGGATGAAACTTGACGTCGTAACCGCACTCGGATGCATGTCATGCAGCATCTCTCTTTCACATGCAGTTGCATTTGCATGCCCCGAACCGGTCAGTGTGATGAACGGAAGAGCCATGATCCGACAGGGCTACTATTCTCACCGAGCAAGTCGTGATTGCCTCGAACCTTGGACGGGAATCATTTGCCAGCCGCCGAGGTTGTGATCCGAGCCGGATCCCGCATGTCAAAGCCGTTTCGGTGGGTGTCATCACGTCAAAATCTCTATTTAGACAAGGATGACGGGTTATCGGGAAGAGATGACACCAACGCCATGATACACATCAGGCAAAGAGCCGGAGAGATCCGTGATTCTGCCCAAGATGCCCTCCGAAACTATATTGGATATTATTTTGTCATCTTATACCCCCATATCATCAGGTAAATAATCCCTCTGACGGTACGATAGAGGGGAACAGTATCCTCCACGTGTTCTATAAAACCCCACGGTATCTGGTGATGCCAACCTTATCCCGGCGTGGGATGATCTTCCGAGAAAGCCATTACGTTCCAAATGGGCGGTATCTAGCTGCCTTGGGATTTCATGAGATGTATGTACTGTACACACAAATGTAGCTTGTTGTGGTTGCGACTGCGACCAATTCAACACCCATCATCATACGTTGATGGGTAGGTCGTCAAGATGCTGCAGGACACTAAGGTCACTGTTGACTGCATAACATGAACAGCCGACAACCCAATTGCCAGGGTAAAAAAGTCGCGGAGATGAGAATGCTACGTTTGAACCCCGAAAGCACCGCTATGAGGCCGTCTACCCCACAAGAATGGCTCACCGGTATGGAAACCTTGTAACCTGGAGAGTCCAATTGCAACGCAGTTCACCCCAAGTGCCAGCATGCGGGAAAACAGGGCCGCTGACACACCTGCTTCATTGGAGCGATGATGCATCGCCCGTGATGAATAGCGCCCGATGAACCGGGGCGCAGTTATGGTACTGTACCTTAATTATGAGAGACGAGTCGGTGACGGTGATTTGCAATGAATGAGGCGAATATGATGGACTCGACTCGTTTCCAAGGGATTAGAGGCCCGTCCATCCAGGGGATTCCTTGTATTTTGGGGCGTCTGGACCGAATAATACAGTCTAGTAATGGCAATATCTCGATAGTCTCTGATCCAAGAGGCTCTTAGTAGGGGGGTGCATAATGAGGATGACTCTGGTTGATGTCAAGGTGGCAAAAAGAGTCGAGTTCGTGCCTGCGCAAGATCCAAGCGTTCTGGATCCTGATCAGCATCTAGCATCTTGAGAGGCAATTCTGAGAAGATCCTTTTCAGGAGCTTTGACGAGTTGCATCATTCAATATCGGATCCCAATAATTGGAGCCGGATATCAAAAGGATTGGCATTGACATTGACAGCCCAGCTTTTAGGTTGACAGCCATCTCCACGCTGACGCCAGAGGATCGTAGCCAGGGGAAAGCAAAGCTAAATGCCGCTTAGTTGCATTAGCGCTGCACATGACACCTGCATTGAGGCCCTATAGATGCATAGCTTCTCTAGATTCATACTTTACTTCAAACGGTTATCGATTTCGTCTCAACCAAGTTCCCGTCACCTACTTCCTAAATCGTCCACTTGCAGCCTCGATACACCCTTCATCCATGATGAGTCCCAACGCTGACGCCCATCTTCCTGGCAGTTGTCTGCCCACATCCGGTCACTTCGAATCTTTCTTACACAAGGCCCGAGATCCATTTCCCCAAACGAGAGGACACGCGTTGTCACCGACCGGTCAGCTTGTTTAACCCACGGAATTTATATCCTCCTCGACTAAAGGACCCTGATACCATAGCCATGATGCCACTTGTGAAAGGCCCGGAATGAGCTATCATCATGATCGGGCACTTGTCCATATCTT
The DNA here is from genome assembly GCA_013266185.1 of Fusarium sarcochroum. Lineage (NCBI taxonomy): Eukaryota > Fungi > Ascomycota > Sordariomycetes > Hypocreales > Nectriaceae > Fusarium > Fusarium sarcochroum. The sequence goes on along the minus strand of JABEXW010000024.1, from coordinate 52,685 downwards.
GACACCCTTTCGGAGATTCTTTCAAAAAGTCCCCGCATGGCTTAGTTTTCCGGGCGGACTTGGAAATCTCCTACGCAAGCGTCTATCTGCCGACAAGTCTACTCGCCTTGACCAAGAAAAGTCATACGAAACGTGATCATGTTCTTGTGCGGTCGGCTGCCTTACCAATCTGCATGCTCTTTGAGACTTCTCCGCGAATTGACCACCCCCTGGCCCCTATTGTCAAGATGCCTGCACCCGCACAAGCCCATGAACATGTGACTTGCTTCATATGGTGTCTCTTTAACACTGACGCAGAGTTGCATTTATTGGCTCGAGGGTTTCAGTGAGAGTCCCTGTAAGTACAGGCGACTGACTATTGAGACTGATAACTTTCACTTTGTCTCAAACTACGGTTTCAATCCTGGCAGGATACTCGAGCAAACAACTCGTCATGACGAATCAGTTGCATTAATACTGGAAACCGGAAATGTCCGAGTTTTTAGACGGCAAACACGGACTCATGGCAAATAGAATGTGGCCAGATGCGAGCGCATACCGGATACATCATATTGATCGAGATCTCGTGCCATACGTAGGCTGCGTGTTGGCAACTTCTCTTTCGTTACCGATATACTGGATTGAGTCGCGATTGGCGAGTTTGAGTCTCGATGACTTTCTTTTGCTAGGAAGTTGGTTATCGCAAGACAAGTGTCCACCTAGTTTGCTCTATTACGGCTATGCGATTGGTGTGTTGGTTGAGAGAACTGTTGGTCAAGGTCATCCAATCCCAGTCCCAGCTTACTTTATTCATCAGCCCCTCCAAGGACTCTACTTGGCGCATCAATTCCAGCGTCACCGTTACATGTGGATCTTTGGAGATGAACTCGACGTATTCATCAAAGGCCAATGTGCAAATGCATGCTCTACAGTGTGTCAAAGTCATGTGACAAACAAACTAGAGTTTGCTTTTTTTTTTTTTTCTTTTCTTTTTCACGTTGAGCCCAGTTGAGGCGAGCTGTTGGTCGAGGCGTTGACCGTTGGAGCTATCACATCTCACAAAAGCCACGATTTGGGTCTCCCTGAACAATTGAACCCCTGTCACACTAAAAGACAGCTGCATATGGCGCTCGTCACGTTGCGCCCATGGCTTGATTAACAGAACATCATGCTGCAGAGGGCTAGCTGGCTTGACGCGATGTGATCTTCATTAAAGCGGCTACCAGATGGCTTCGTTAGTCTCCTATTGGTTGTTCAACTGGTTTGACCCTGTCCTGTCTCTCAGAACAGTTAGCAAATATCCCGAGTATTCGGATTTGAGGTTGCATTGTGTGCGGGCGTCACAAGTGATTTACGGGTGGGATGTGCATCACGACAGAGCCAACACAAGGCGGCTGCGCAGGGCGAGAGCTGAGAAGTTATCATTGGATCAGGTGTGGGCAGATCGAGTCGTAAAACAGTCCAGTTTGTGGTAGGTGATGCGCAATCACAAACGTGGTCAAGGATCTACCCGATGTTGCTCTTCGAAGAAACCAACGGCAACCAGATATGTCATTAATTGCTTTTGTCTATATTTGTCCGTTCTATTTCGCCGAGATGAACGCCACGAGAGCTACCGCTTCTGTATTTCGTTGTCACATTCTATTGTTGCTTCTTTTCCGCTTCGGTCAAGTAGTCTCCAGCTACCAGGCTTCCATCGGGCAAAATCCTTTCCGTCGTTCGAACATAGGCCAACAGAAACGGGTATGCCAGGTCGCAGAGGATTGAGGTACCAATCAGGAACAAGCCAAGAGGATGAAGGACAAACCCATGGGCCTCCGGCCAATACCACCACAGCAGTACGCAGGTAATAGGGAGGCCCATGACGGTGCCAACAAAGCGACAGAACCTGGGAGGAATATTTTGTCAGCGCGGTCAAGCAGTTGATGCGGTGATTGCTGTTAGGTTTGCTTTTTCTGTTTTCTCAGTCACGAGGTGAGCAGCAGATGTGAATCCTCATGGTAGCCAGAACGCTGGATCTGCTTGCGCGGTCTTGACTCAACAGACCGCTCTCACCGGACGCGCAATCTGCAGTAGTTTACCGAATTCTCGGGACCAGAAGGGGTGAGGCCACAAGGATGAATTAGGCAGATGCAGTGATAATGCATAGCGTGGGTGAGGACACGCCCTTTGACAGAACCAGCAATTGCATATAGGAAACAATCAAAGACTCACCAGATTGCATAACTCTGTCCGCCCGAGTGACCACGCTGAAGAAGCATCGCCAACGCCGAGACGCTGAATATCGTCTGCGCCACACCAGCTGACCAAAAGGACAACTCAGTAGTATCCCTCGCCTCAAGACCCTTCCACGTCTTCCCCCATTTAATCCCGTACCCACGATGCGGCTCCTTAAGCCACCACCAAACAAACACCCCATTACCCACAAGTCCCACGACAAAGATAATGAACAGAAGCAGCGGCACGTTGCGCGCGACGAGCGGACTTGAGGCAAATGACCTCGGTGCCGTTTTGAGCGTGGCGTAAAGAACAGGTATGTCGAGGAGAAGCCATAGTGTGAAACCGAAGGTCTCGATGGGGGCTTCGCATACACCGAACGCGTAGACGACTTCCCACGCGAGATTAAGACCGAGAGCGAGAAGAGGCGCGGGCGTGGCGTGCGTGGCGAATGACCGACGGACCATGAAGACGTAGGCGAGGAGCCAGAATGCTACGCCTGTTGACAGGCAGGCCGTCGACGCGGGGACGAGCCATGCTGGCGCTGAGGGGGGCGCGATGTCGGATGAACCCATTTTGTGGTGTTTCCCAGCGTCGATGTCCTAGTTGCGCTGATTGGCTGCTTCTTTAAATCTTGGGAACCTTGGAGTCTATAGTCGCTTTATCAATGTGCATTCGGTGAGATTCAAGTTCAATGTGCTTGATGAGACTCATGTCATGTTGGTGTTTTTGTAATGTGGGCAGATGAGGCTCACCGATTGAAATTTGATTACCCTACATTCTTACTCAGCCTTGCTTTGCCGAATTGATGCATCCTCAACAAAAGTAGATTCTTTGTTGGGAATTAGATACTGAAGATCAGAGTAGATATAATTTAACACATGCATTCTACTACATCACTAATTGTTAATGTTTTAGGTGGTTGAGCTATTCCAGGGTGTGAACTGTTATGGCGGCTCGTTCGGTTTCATCCTACCCTTCCGTCAAAATAATTGTCAAACTCTAAGATGAGATAGCACAACATTTAGTATGTACTTTGAGTAAAATTTAAGCTAAAAATTAACTAAACTACCTAGATCTCCTATCACTTGGCTCTCTTACCTAAGTTAGGTAAATATCTCGATTATTTGCCGGACCACCTACTATGGTAGATGATATCAGTACGGATGTGCCGGCATTATGCTTAGAACTTCTGGTTATACCAAGATAGTCTCTTTCGTCTAGTAATACATGGGTCATCGATATTTGAACAGTTCCTCCTTTAAAGATCGCCACCCTACTTTGGTAAAGGAGAGAAATGCAAAGGCCGCGTCGATATCAGGCCCCTCAACAAGATGACACTAAACGATGCATACCTCATGAAACTATAAAAAGATATCGCGGCCAAGATAGCAGACGCCAAATATGCGACGACGATGGGCGCGATGTCGTTTTATCACCAATGGCTCCTACACCCTGAAAGTCGATGGCGTTCACAGTGGTCACGATGGGCGGTCAATACTCATTCAAGGTGCCGATGATGGGATACAAGGGCTCCAATACGTGTACTAAAAGACGCCTCGATGCGATAGGCAACATTCTCCCATCTGTTTTGTAAAGGAAAAGAATCCCCGTCACGTACTGGAAGTTTCTGGTCTGTCTCCGAGAAGTCCGTCACCGCAGGAACTCAACATTGACACGCTGGTAACACATCAGCATATAAACCGAAATAGGCACAGTACAATTGAAAGTAATCACCTAAGCTTGCGCTCTATACTTGTAAGTAGCTATGCTGGAATAACTAGCCATGAGGTTCATGTCCGTTGGAACTCCTTCGTGAGACCGGTCTTCCAAGGCTCTCAGAATCCCTTTTCGACACAGATCTATCAACTACGTATGATTATACAACGAAGGTTTAATTCACAGCAGTTGTCTTTCCTGAATTCGATATATGGATGAACGCCTGTGTCTCATCTAGTCAAGAACAAAACAATTCGCCTGAAGAGCGACGGGCCGGCCCGATCGTGATGGAGATACGGAAGGACGAACGACAAAGAAACCGTAAAGGTAAAACACACGGAATATGTGTGGGCGGGTTCTATTTTATGCTTTAGGTAATGAGTAAACTTGGAGAAGCGATAGAGGTTTGGGTCTCAGTCCAAATAGAGCTTTGTTCTTTTGACAGCACGTCCAGAGCTCCTGTATGCAAGCAGTTCATATCATTCACGAGCGAGTCACTGGTAGTGATCAATACTAGTAGTCTTAGAATATATATCACCGTGACGATGTAGCCTTCAATGGTCCAACCTCCAACTGCAATAAGCCACAAAATTGCAAACACGCTGTGAGTAGCACCAATGCTGAAGTTGCGTGTCTCAGTGACACTTGACATTATTATCTACCTATGGATTGGGACTTATCTATAAGTAGAATTATGTCGACTAAAGTACAATCTGATCAGCCAGGGCCAAACAGCGAATGAGTTACCAAATGGCTTTCGTGCAGGGGCAGGCGGTCTGCTTAATCATTAAGGTATCTACTAAACTTCAGATAGGAGAGCTAAGAGATAATAAGATGAGTTAGGCGTTTTAATTAATTACTAGCCTGAGGTATGCTAACTATTATGATAACTTATCCTAAACTTAGGTAGATATCTCGATTATTCGTCGAGCCACTTGAAGGGCTACACCATGGACTATCCAGTCACCTGACAGCCCCAACAACGCAGTAATGCACATTACACCAACAATTCCGAGTAGAATATCAATCCAAGAACTGAAATTAGTCCCTAACCAACGGGGTTGAGACTTATGGTTCACACTGGCACTTCAGCTGCTCGAATTGCCATCGAAGGGAATAATGTGACGTGGACAGCAGAAACTACTACAAACGTTCATCAGGTACAATGAATGCAGTTAGTCAGGGAACCGGGGTCCTATCCGACCATGATGTCGCCAAGTAGCAGATGACGCCTTTGCATGATGCCTCGAAAAGGGCATACCAATACCAAACCCTCTAGGGTATGAGCTAAATGACTGACAATCAGGAGATAAGGCTGCTGTATCCGCATACTTACTCAACTGACTACTATGCGTTTGTACTTTAAAAGGACCTAGTAGTGATGTAATGAGATATACTCGTGGGTTGAGAGGGTCTGGAGACTCAAGCACAAAAATGGAACGAACACTTACCTGATCTGAACTTGATGACGGAACAACACCAAACACACAGCGAGTTTTGATTCGATGTGGATTGGGTCATGGTATTAGAACAACAGGGCGTTACAGCAAGAATCGGAAGTCACGAGACTAGGTATTGGTAGGGCATCAAGCATACATCAGCTCAGAGATCTAGCCTATGCTTCCAGAGGTAAGGTGTTGGGTCCGGGTGGTTACTGTAACAGCACACTCGAGTTTCGAGCTTGTTTCCCAGTAGGGCACGTACGTAGAGCACTAGCGACACCAAGCTCGACTAATAGTTTTGGTGACTTGATATCCAGGAGAAGAGGCTTGAGATGTTATGGAAGCGAGCTCCCTATCTAATGGTTACATTCTGCCCTAGACGGGAGCTTCAGCGTGGAGTGGACTTATCATTTATATTCCCAGTGAACATTTCTCGCGGTTGGAGGCGTAGTGCCGCATCTTGTGCGACACCGTTCAAGATTACCGAACCTTCTTCTAAAGAGGGTCTTCAAAATAGGGCTCATGAGAGACACTCCCATCGAAAAGTGCCACAAATATCTCGATATGCTCTAAAAAGCACTTGAAAAGCAAGAGTACAATGGAATAGAGTTAGTCGATCAACGTTACTATTGTACTTGCTCGTCATCGGCAAGATATCAGACCCGATGAGTCCCACAGCGAGTGATTGCAAAGTATCCCCAGAGGGAAGCAAACTTTGACCGTATCTACTGAGTCACAGTTAAGATGGCCAATATTTCATCCAATTGTCAATGATGCTGCCTGATAGAAGCAGGGAGAAGGGGACAGAAGCATCAGTATTGATGAGAGAGGTGCTTTCCCAGGAATAATGGCTAGGAGCGTTTGCACTTGAAGAAACTGGTATTCGCGGAGAGGGAAGTGATGATAGATACCCCAAGGCCTCGAAAGTGGTGAGCTGATTCATATTACCAAACTGAAAGCTCTTGCTCATGCTTCGGTGATACTGTCAAAGCATGAAACACCCCACGGTCGAATTCCATCGGCTCACATCTCGTCAAACAAGAGCCAGGAGTTCTACGAGGGGATCAAGAGTCGGCCATGTTCCGTCCCATGCCTGCAGAGCCTGACCGGTGTGCAAGATACGAATGTCCCAGATAGCCTCTACTTCCATCCCGCGTACGAAGATTGTTCTCAAATCCAGCAAACCTTGAAATCTCCACTGCCTCGAAGGAACCTGATGGCAAAGTGGCTCCGGATGACCTCCCGAGAGTTGTTTTTGCCATTCGGGTAACGTAACACTTGGGCATCACTGCCTGATACCTGTTGAGAAAGTCATGAGACTCATACATACGTTATCTTATGGAGAACTCCTCTCCAAGATCTCCATCAAAACAGTGAGCAGTGATTCCCTGCTTCGCATCAAACATCTCTCATCACCCGGGACGCGCGGGATCCTTGACGTTACAAGATGCGATAATCAACTCGCAAAATTGGTCACGATAACGAAACTGTACGTAATCGAAAAAGAATCGTGGCAAGTCAAGACTCGACGCTCGAGGGAGGATATCGCCGGCTTTGAAGCACGACCTGGATGGAGGCATCGAGCACCGGTGAAGGGGCCTCAGCACGGACAAAAACGACGGACAGTGGTGCTTATTGGATGTTGAGCTGTCAGAAATGAGGAGACCCTTCCCAGCGACTCCTTCAGAAGCGGACCCGGAAGCGAAAGCATAGACGAGTTTTGTCGAGAGAATACCGTCGCTTTCCGTCGTTCTTGAGCAAGGTAATGCATGCGTTCTATGCTCAGACCCTCATGAGGCCCAGTGCTGTGTGATGTGATGTGATATGCATTCAGATTCTTCACAGTCTTCCCACTTACAACAGAAGCCATGACGAGGTTGCGGGTTCTCGTTCTTCTTTTGTAAACCGCGAGAGGATATGTGATCTGCAAGAAGGGACTCGGGCAGGCCCGGATGTCTTGCCGGTGAAGGAGTGTTTAGGTAGGAGACTGATGGATACTGGGAGATGAGGCGATACTTGCCTACTTGAGAAGCCAAGCTCCAGTTCTCTGCGGCTCTGCTGCTGCAGGACTGAGGGTTCATGACAATGTATGCAATATGCAAATGATATCATTTTCTCCAAATAATATTCCTGATGTCTCACTCGAGCTGAATACTATCTCGGTTTTTGCCGCCTGTCAAGAGCTGAATCGTTAATTGTGTGTGTTTCTTGAGTAAAAGCACTGCCGATCTTGGTGTGCTCTGCCCCGGGCAATGGTCTCTAAGCTTTGTATCAGGTGATACGCTAATACGACTATCCCTGTGAGCTGTATGTACCGTAGAATGCTTTTCATTGATCTACAGGGTCAAACAAGAACCGGCAACGACGCGGCAGGCTCATGTTGAGTGATACCGCGATCGTTCAACTGATTCATGGGCAAAAGATACAGTACCTACTAGGATGGCATGGTTAAAACCCGGCATTACCGTCTGCGCACAGGACATATCATCGACTCCATCAATAAGCGTCTCGAACTTCTACGGTATACCTCAAACACACTACGTATGAGCAGGAATAGCCAACCGGCCGCTTCATAAAAGCCAAGAGGGATGGGATACTTCTCACGGGGAAAGTCTGGAGAGCCCCGGACAACGCGAGGGAATTTGCTGGGGGAATATGGAGTTGTCCCATGGGGACCAGTGGTTTATTGTACGTAAAAAGCCATGGGGAACGATACGTTAGGTGTGACTCGTAATATGCATCTTGCATCTTGACATTTTGATTGTGTTATGTGTAAGTGGGCTATGCTGGGTGGCCAAGGAATATGGGACCCCATCCCCATATCCAAGAGACCCATCTATCTGACTGAAAGGGCGCGAATTCACACGCGGCCAGCCAGTACAATTAAGCCAAGCAAAGGATCAAAGAAGCCGTCTCTTCTTGGCATTCTCACCAGTCGGACACAGCCCGAATACAGTATAACATCGTATCACGGTCCAATATCAACACCCCACGCTTGCATATCACCATTTCTTCTAGAAACCGACTAGAAGTCTGCCGTCTCACGGTGCTGCTTCTGCTGTGCAGGAACACCCCCAATTCAGTCCCCTGAAGCAAAGTCAGGGATTAGGATGACGACATGGAACAGGGATCTTGTGTGTTATTTCCCGCTCTTTTGATGGGAAACGGGACAAGCCACCGTGTAACTGACTCTTGTTTTTTGCATGACATGACACTGAACTCAACAAGGTTAGCACAGATCAGTACGTATTCTCGAATTGACTCGTGGTTAATGGTAAAACAACAAGCGAGGCAACTATACACGACAAGTCAAAGGCCTTTTACTTCAGCTCATGCCTCTTCCTCATTGGATATAATCCCTGATCCTTTCATCTCCATCTCCAAAAATCTCTCCAATTTCCCCAAAACAAGACATCCCGTCCCCTTGTCCATTCAACAAGGTCCCCAAGCCGTTGTTCGTCGATGGATCTCTCGGGCCGTGGCAAATACAAACTCGATGACTTCCAATTCGCTACAAGACATGAACCTACATCCATGCTTCTCTTCCGCTGCCGCGACAATGACATGACATTCTTCCCCAACAGCACATACAATAAAAAAGGCCGCAAAGCAAAGGCAAAAAAGGGATAAGTCTAACAAACATGCTTCTCCACCTCGGATCTCCGCCTTTGACCTGGTCCTTGCCCTGTCCTGGGCTGTCTTAAGTTTAAACCAGTCTCGGTAACGTGCCCGTCAGCCTCGAATTGATCAGAGGGGGAAAAGTTTTGAAACTAGGTTACTAGTAGCATAATTGCCTGTTTAGGTCCAGTCAAGCCAAGCATCTAGGGAACCACAAATAAGCACCGAAAGAAGAACAAGACACAGCAAGACCCTTCAATGGGGAAACAGAGACCATGAGTATGATGATTAGGTACCATGATGAAGATCTATTACGAAAATCATTCATGATAGACCCTGACTATTGAGTGGTGACGCCGCAGCTATATCCATACACAGACGCACAATGACTTACTCCATATAACCATGACCGCAAGTCCAACTCATCGGATCCGCCTTGAGTAAGTAACAAATGAAAATGAAAACGGCCCGGATTTCTAGCCCCAAAAAGACGGCCGTACCGGGCCAGCTGCTGTTAGTTCTACTACAGTAACCGTCCTGTACGTAACATGACGGCTTCTAGCGTGTTTCCACCAGTCCGCTGCGTTTCTCACGTCCCCAGCTTTTCTTCTGATGCAACCACCAATTGGACCATCGAAATACCTAACAGAAATCACAGAGATATGGCAAGTTACTTGTAATATGGGTACGGGGTCCCTCCCCCATGTAATCCCTCACAACGGGGTGGAGAGGAATCAGCGCGGAAGCTTGCCTCCTCCATCCCAAGCATCTCAAGGGTTCTCTGTTCCGCTCCGCAGCCTCAACATCACTCTCTCGTCTCATGGTGAAGCAACAGACAAAAAAGAGGTTCCACAAATGGCGAGATTGAAGTGCCCTTCTGGAGACGAAACGTCTTTGCTCAGACGATCACCGCGGCTAGACTAAGACGTTGCTGGCATGGCAAGGACAGGACAAGACAAGGCACGGATTTGCCGCCGATGTAAGAGAGGGTCACCCCAGAAATGACCAAGGTTGGTAATTTTTCCCCTACTATCTTGGTGGAACCCCAAGACCAAGAAGCAATGGCCAAGCATCATCGTAAACCGCGGAGCTTAGTGAGGGAATTCCGAGCTCTTATCCGACCTGGCTTAGCTATTCCTTCCTGGCCTCTTCCCTGCTTCCCTCATCTTCAGTCAACTTATATATTTCCTTCCATCTCTTCCCTCCAACTTTGTGTTCACCATTCCTCCACCTCTCCTCTGCTTTTCTCTCCTCCTCTCTCCCTCCACCATTGATTTATAACTTGTACATTCCTTCAGCAAGCAAGTCGATTTGATATATATATATATACCCCATCTTTATATACACAGGAGAGAAAAGCAAACACAACCAACTCACAACTCGCCCACAATGGCTTCTTACGACAACGCCATCTACCCTTCGGATCAGGGCCATGATTCCAGCAAGACAAATAGCAAAGAAAAGGTCCCCTTTGACGACCCAAATGTCGACCTTCACTCTGGCCACAACGTCCCCGTCGTCGACAATGGCTTCGGCGGAGGCGAGGGCGCAAAGAACTTCCGCAACATGACAAAATGGGATACCACCTTCGCCCTGCTCACCAACCAAGTCGGTCTGGGTGTTCTTTCCCTGCCCAGTGTTCTCAAGACTATGGGTATCGTTCCCGGTATCATCGCCATTATCGGTATTGGAGCTCTTTCTTGGTACACTGCTTTCGTCCTCAAGCAGTTCTATGGTAAGTTTGCAGCGCACTATACTAAACTTGAATACAAACTAACAGTTTTGAAGGCAAGCATCAATACGTCGTCAATGTAGTCGACATGACCAAGGTCGTCGGCGGCCGTCCCCTCAGCATCATCGCCGGCATTGGTCTTCTTGTCCAGGTCATCATGACTGCCGCCTCAGCCAGTGTCACCCTGTCTATCGCCTTCAACACCATCTCTAGACACTCAGTCTGCACTGTGGGCTTTATCGGTATCGGCTGCCTCTGCTGCTGGGTCCTGTGCGCGCCCCGTACCTCCAAGTTCGTCTCCCAGTCAGGTATCCCCTGCATGGTCTCCGTCATCGCCGCCTCGCTTCTCGTCATGATCTCTCTCGGCATCAAGAATCCCACTCAAGCCCCTGCCGACTGGCACAAGGATATCAAGGTCGTTGCGAACCCCGACTTCCGCTCTGGTCTCAACGCTTGCCTCAAGATCTGCTACGCTTACTCTGGTAACATCAACTTCGTCACTTACATGGCTGAGATGATCGACCCCGTCAAGGACTTTGGCTTCGCCTTGGCCTGGCTCGAGGTTGTTTCCATCACTTTCTATGTCATCGTGGCTATCGCCATCTACTGCCTCGCTGGTGAGTATACCGTCTCGCCCGCCCTCGGCTCGGCTCCCGAGACCATCGCCAGGATTGCCTACGGCATCGTGCTCCCCGCTGTTCTCTCCACGGGTCTTGCCTTTGGCCACACTGGTATCAAGTACATCTACGTGCAGGTCATGAAGAAGTTCAAGCTCACGAGCGAGATGACTTCCAACAATGTCCGCTCGTGGTCCATCTGGATGACCATCGTGACCATCTTCTGGGTCATCTGCTTCATCATCTCCAACGCCATCCCTGTCTTTGACTCGATTCTGTCTATCGCCTCGGCCACCACCATCTCTTGGTTTACCTTCGGCTTCAGTGCCATCTTCTGGTTCCACATGAACTGGGGCCAGCTCTTCAGCAGCCCCACCAAGATTGGATTGACTGCTCTCAACGCTTTCCTTGTTGGTATCTCCGTCTTCATGAACGCAGCTGGTCTGTGGTCATCGATTACAGAGTTGCTGGACTTGTTTGCCAACGAGTCAAGCGCCATCCAGGGTGTGTTTGACTGTGGTAGCAACGCCATCTTCTGAGCAGGTCTCCTGTGTAGTCTCCAGTTATTTCCTTAGATTTAGAAAGCAACAATCATATTTTCACTCTTTGTAAGAGCATTACGTTGGTCTCCTGAATCATATCATCCTTGTATATGTGTGTCATGTCACTTGTTGCCTGTGAGAAACTGTTATATAAGAGAAACCAAATAGTGGTTCCACGTAAAGCGTCGTGATCCAATCGTGTAGCAATGGCCTTGTTGTGAAGTGCTCACTGGACACCGGAGACTCCGTAATAGCAGTCTTGGCACCTGTTCCAAGACACAAGCCTTGAGCCAAGCAATGCCATGGATGGATATATATCCACAACCCGACCGAGAAGTCGTATTGAGCCGGGCCGGTGTTGTCGTCCGCGTCTATCCCGAACCAAACCGGCCGGTAGCTGTAGCAGTGGATCGTCGTTGACACAAGGTTTGCTAATGCCGGCTGTTATTGACCCATGGCTGAAATCTTGATGGATCGGTAGTGGATCTCATCTAAAGGAAATCACGTTGAATGTGGTTCCATGCCAGGGGGGCCAGGGTGGGAGTGGATTTGCCGCCAAGCCTCCCGCTGCGGCTGCTTTTCAGTTGAGTGGGACCTTGCATAGCGTAGAACTTTGCTAGAACCGCCTGCATGCGGCTCTTTTCTGCGAGGCTAAGGCGAGGTGGCCAAATGCTGCGCGGCTCTTGGAGGCATGCTCTGACTGACTCGCTCGCGCTGGGACCATGCCACTTGCAATAAGCTCCACGACTCATCTCCTCTGCCCTATAAGGTGCAAGAATGAGAAAAGACGTGCGTGTCTGATCTCTTTTTCAGGTTTGAGCCGACAAAATCCGATATTCAATGTCGATCCGCACTCAGTTTCATCATGGCTGATCCGTTCCTAAGTACGTACATAGCACTCAGGATGATGTCGATAGCAGCCATTTCTTATCGTGACGTTGTCGTAGCCATGATTAAGGCTCGGGCTGTCGATCTCCAACCAGCTGGTACAATCGATAAGGCTTTGGCGGCAGGCAGATATTTGGTGTTGAGGCTCTGCGGTAGCCAAGTGCCGATGAACGATCGACGTCCTGCAAAGGAACAAAAGGATAGATATTGGTACAAGATAAATGTCGTGCAAAACCACCACGATTCACCTTGACTGACACCTTTCCATCTCAACTTCGCAAACACTCGGTGGCGCATGGCCTTGTTATATAATTTTCCCCCTTGACAACGGCACAACACCACATCGGCGTACTGGCCTCTTGGGCCGGGCCAGACAGGGTACTGTCCGCCACGAGGACCACGCAAAAACCCGTTTGCTTGCGACATTGCAAGACTTTCTTCTTCCTGTTACTGTTCAACTTGCAAGTCCCACTTGTCCGTCCCTGGCGAGTCCACTCTTTCCCGGTCCATTCCATTGCCTAAGGTCGTGCCATGCATGCTTGTAACTGGCTCTTCCTTATGCCGTGGAAGTGCGCGGCTCAAACATCTCGTGAGGCTCTGCCCAAACCTCGTCGATTCTCTATTTCCATTAGTTGATCGATTGTATCAAACCCCGCCGTTCACGCCATGGGAGGCTCCGCCATCATTTCACAAGTCGTCTCTCTTGTTCTCTCTCGTTCTTGTTCGCGTTTCATTTAGGTGGAATGCCCTTTTCTATTCCGGTTTTCTTTTCAAACACATTGGCTTGTTTGTAAATGTACAGTTCCGGTCCGGCCCTATATCCCGGAATTGGATGCGGTCTCTTAGTTGCTTCGTGCACCGCCCTTTGATTCCCTCAACTCGTCCATCTTGGCGACTCGCTTCTTGAACTCGACGTACTGGCACTTCTCGTAGCTGTGTCGCTCATCCTAGTCAACCCCTCAGGTGTAAGCAAAGGTGTTTTCTATCGACGTCTCGGTAATGATCGGCTTTCTCGTTGGGCTGGGCTGAGCCCTTTCGGTGTAGCCGCGGCGGACTTGGGCTTGGACTTGGGCTCAAGCTCTAGAAAATTGTAGGTGACTTACCGTGCACTTCCAGGGGGCGTACCACGTATCCCGTCGGCATTTGTTGAGAGGAATCAAGAGGTGCGCGCAGCTGTCTCGGTAGGCCAGAGGGAGTTTGGCATCGCGCATCTCCTCGCGGGTCGCTTCTGCACAGCTGGTCAGCGGTCGAGGTTCGGGCTCGGGAGGGAGAAAATGTGCTGGAGAATCAATCCAGAGGTCGGTACGTACGCCGCGGCTCGGTGATCGCGTCGTGAGCCATCGTTGCGGATTCAATTGGACTTCGAAATGTGAGGTTGTCTTGGATTGGCAGAGCTGTCGTGATGTGCTCTCTCGGTTCAAGGTCGGCAGTATCCTGGTTTGTGCCTTGTATTTCCGGCAGACACAGGATTCTGTCCAATGAGAGGTCGCGAATTACCACGCCGACTTTACAACACTAAAAATCACTTTCTACGAATATTCACGACGCAATTATGTCTGTATGAGTTACCGGAGTATTCTTTCTTATGCTATTACTGCACAAAGATTCTCTTTTGCTTCGTGATAAGCTTGAGAAGATCATAACTTGAACCTCTAGTCAACGCCAAGCACTTGGTGGGGCCGGGCCACTGCCGGCTCCGGACTTACACTCAGGTAAAGTGAAGACCGGGTCTGACAAACAACGTAACCGAAGACAAAAGCATTGCTCGGGGCCCTTGAATTCTTTTGTCAGAATCTCATGTCTTTTCAACGTGTCTCCATAAAGTCCAATATGCTGCTCAGACAATCACCAGATCTCTCCATCAACGCTTAGACTCGCAATTTGAGCTAGACCTTGCACAATTAAAGGTCAAGACCCATCAAATATGCTCGAGATTCTCGAAGCTGTCGTTCGATTCTAGCTTCGCTTTAACTCGGCACCAGCAACAACTCACTCAGCTTGCTAAGACCATACGATGCTCTACCGTCGACTTCTTGAACCTGCTTCAGCCGCTCGTTGCTTGGCTTCCCGAAGGAAAGACCCCGAGATATCGGATAAGTAAGAAAATTCAGCATCAGCACATGACCAGCTCTGGCAAGGTTCAGGACATTAACATGGACCTTGGTACTCCACTCTTGGGCTACCAAAGTCGTGATGCCGTTGTGACTTGGGCCGACAAAGGCCGATGCTGGAGCTATCACTCATCACTCACGCATTTTGTGTGATTGGGACCAAGACATATTATTTACACAGCTTGACCCGATGATTCTTGGGCTTCTATTGAACACATCACGAGATGTAATAACTGTTGCTTACATAGGACATCAAAAATGCTGTCATGATCACGAGACAGCCCCTCAAGTCCAGTGATGCCATTCAAGACCCTCGCGGTACTCATAACCGACTTGAGGCCCTTCAGCATCGACTAAATATCCGGCCTCGCAACGATCGAACCGAACCTTTATCTGTTCCTGATAAAAGACATTGAACTTGTTCTTCAGAGCATCCTTCAGGCTTGTCACATCACCCTCGGGATGAAGAATCTTCCACGGCTCAATACACGTCTCTCCTTTGCATGACTTCAACACAAGCATCAGAGCATCAAGACGGTTGAGAACCTGCTGGGCAGTAGTCCCCAAAAGTGCCGCACTGGCAGTTACCTTCTCATCTTGAGGGTAGAGGTTATCCAGCTGTCCTAGATCAGTCTAAAAGGGGTGAGTACTAATCTTATCGAGAAACACTCAGACGAACATACCTTTAGATTGTAAAGCTCGTGCTCGTTATTACACCAAGCCGAGTAGTATAGATCGTAGTCCTCATGCACTATCCTGACGCCCTTGTACGTATTATTGGGCATATTAATCTGGCCCTTTCCATCTATATGGATCCCGTCAGCAGCTAGAACTTGGAAATTGGGGGTCACCTGAACATACCAAAACCGCCGATCTCGCCCTCGGCGATGGCAGTGCCCCAGTACTCGACGGCGACGTGCTCGTGGCGCTTGTTCCCCTGGTTGGGCAGCACCGGGATAGGAGTCCCGTCAAAATCATCCCTGAGCTCCACGCCTGCGAGCCTGAGCAGTGTCGGAGCGAGGTCGATGTGCGTCGTCACGGCCTTCTCCACGGACCCGGCGGATACGCCTGGGCCTCTGACGAAAAGGGGCACGCGGATGTCCTCGTCAAAGCCACACTCCTTACCAGGAGGCAGCCGGTGCTGACCCAGGTGGAACCCGTTGTCCGAGCTGTAGATGATGTAAGTTTCGTCGAGCAGCCCGGCGTCTTCTAGCTGCTTGGCGACTTGCTCAACAATCTCGTCAACAGCCTGTAGTGATTGGAGGCGAGCGCGGTGGTAGTCATCGAGGTATGAAACGGCTGATTCGTTGAGCTGGGACAACTCGTGGATCCAGCTCACGCCGCTGGGCTGGTATTTTTGTGAGTATTCATGTTACCTTAAAGTCTTGGACTTACATACCGAGTCTGGATTAAAGTTGTCTGTTCGAGGAACTTTAACTCCTTCAAAAAGGTGAGAGTGTCTCTCAGCAGGAATAGGGATAGTCATAGGAGTTCCAGGCGCCCGATTAACACCGATGTTTGAGTGCGGTGCAATGGGAGCAATAGACACAAAGAAAGGATTATCAGAATCAATTGCTTCTTTGAGTAGTTCATGTGCATACTTAGAGATCAAGTCTGAAGTGTGCTCTCCTTTATGCTGCACCGGCGCCTCTTGGTTACGCTGATAGATGGGATTCAGGTAATCATACGTACCCGGGTCGAGCAGGAAGTTGGTTCCTGTCCATCCTGCGGGAAATGGAGAATTGTAGTTGTTGATTGTGTGAGCGTTGAATAGTTTGCCTGTGTAGTACGTGTTGTACCCCGCCTCCTGAAGCCAGATGGGGAGATAGTTGTCATTGAGGCCTTGTGAGACAAACTTGGGAAATCCACCTGTTCAGTCAGCACTCCCGAGTTCAAATGTTCCCGGTTATCATTGACTTACCATATGGTGGGCTCACGTCCGTTACGTTTGTATTGTGCGGTTGCCTCCCCGTCCAGAGCGCAACACGGGCTGGGCAGCAGATAGCCGTGGTGGTGAAGTGGTTGATGAATGAGGTGCCTTTGTCGATGACATGCTCTTTCAGTTTCGGCATATAAGACACAGAGTCCAAAACGGAGTCTTGGTCGTCAGTGAGAATAAAAACAATGTTCTTCTTGCCGCCATTGGTTGCATTTTGCTGCAGGCTGTCCCTCTGTGCGTTTGACGAGAAGATAGTCTGTTCTGATTGTTCATAGTTGGCCAATACCTCCGGAGATAGAGCAAGTAGTGAGCTGGCCAAGAAGGCCGGCTGTAGCCAGGATGAAGACCGCATCTTTGGGGTCTGCGAATTGTTTTGGAGTCTGTGAATTGTTTTGGGTCTGTGAATTGCCTCACTTCGTGTAAGTGGTCCAGCCTTAGTAAAATCAATCTCACTGAATTCCCCCCTTCTGCTTGTAGTTTTATCTTTTGCTCAAAGGCAGTTTTAAATAGCTCATTGGTTCAAATAGATATCCTTATAAAATCGCTCTTGCGGACTATCACGCACGAACACGGTCAAGTTCTCGTTATTGTGTTGTACAAGGTCCCGATGGCGTCAACGTTAGTGTTTGTATGCGATACTCACTAAACTACTAACATCTCCACCATTGCAAAATGAAGCTACGAACAAAATGGTGGAGAACCGGGGCATTTGAGCAGTTCTATGCAACACGGAACGGAGCGTTAACACGGCAGATCTATCGGAAGTTACACTTGCAGGTGGTTCAATATATTTACCTAACTTTAGGATAAGATACTATAATATCTAGGGTATACTCTAGGCTAAGAATCAACCAAAGTATCTAATTTATTTTATCACATCTCATCCTAAAGTTAGGTAAATATATCGATTATTTATTGAACCACCTGCACGGCTTCCACGAGCAGTCTTTTTAACGATAAAGAGACCCACCACTGGCTCGTCGGATCCGCCCAACGAGTAATGTTTAAGCCGCCATCGTCATCAGTGGGTTTTCTAGAATTCCACGTTTTCCCTCGGAAACGATATTTCCTTTCCCATCTGGAGATAACGGGCTACATCCGTTTCCGTGATACGACCCGGTACCTGGTGATTTCTCGCTACGCCCGAGCCTCCCACGCAGTCACCTGGCCTAGTTAACAGCTAACAGACCGACTCACGTAACCGAAGCATGGAATACAACTTCCATTCACCGCTCTGGTAGCTTCCGTATCAAGCGTGGCGCCGTGGACCCTGAAGCTAAAGCTCTTCATGGTCCACACGGCTCCAATTCCGTGATCGACCAAAGGGGATTCCACTTGATTCTGACAAGTTTTGAAGCTGACCCAACCAGGTACCTGCGTAATTATAAATACAGAAAGGTCCGCACGGAATTGAACTGTCTGGCTTTTTGATCTAAATCATTTCATCTTTTCACAATTGACGTGTTCCTGATCTTTCAAGCGAGACAAGCGTAGAACAGAGGCACACGACCCATCCAGATATACTATACCACTATTCTTTCACACGAAAACTTCTCTTGACCGCAATCTATTACGCACAAGAGACATCCTCCAAGAACAACCAATTCTTAATCAGACATCCCTCAAGACACAGACAAGATGTCTTACAATATCGCCGCACCCACCACCGTCGCAGCCAGCTCCAATAACGCATCCAGTTATTTCAGCAACGACGTACACAAGACACAGTCCAACGAGACAACCCCTGTGTCGACTCCTGGCCTCGAGCACAATATCCACAAGGCTGTCCCTGTGCTCAACCGCGAGTTCCCCAAGCCAATTGACACAATCGACGTTCAGGCCTTGCTCGACCGCCAACCTGGACGTTGGTCCGTCCGAGGTCAGATGGAGGCCAACGAGCGCCGAAGCAAGCTCGCCCACAACGAGGACGAGCTCAAGGCTCAGCGCCTTCGAGATCTCGAGAAGGAAAAGGAGGAACTCCGCGCCTTTTATGGTCATTACCACAATGGATCTGGGTAATGGCGACATCAAGCTACATGCACATACCTCCTCAGACCTAACGTTCTGAGAGCTGTACCAAATCACATGTCATGAGAAACTAGCTGGCGCGATGTTTACAAAGCTATACCCAAGGGTTCGACGAATAACGATACAACGATTAGACATACTATAGATTCTCGCAATTGTACGACAGAATAGAGGCTAGACTAGACCGAGAAGAGTGTTGGCATTTTGCATCAGTTTTAGAGCATATATCAAGAATTCGATTTTCATCTTCATCAATGCATTGATCAAGCGAGGTCCGCAACGGACAGCACGCGACCACCCAGAGTGAAACCATATCCAACAGCAGCCGCAAAGGTGATCAAGTTGAACAGAGATGAGACGCCGTGCAGGATACCAAACTTCTTGTTCAATACCTTCATCTCGTCTGAGTGGGGACCCTCAGCATACCACTCCTTGCCGTCCCGCTTGACTATTGACTAGTTAGTATGACATCACAACCTATCCAATATCTGCTTGACATACCTTGGCCGCGGCGCTGCTTCATGACCTCCATTGTCAAAGGAAGGAAGATAGTCAGGTTGACAACGCCGGTCAGAGCCATGATGCTAATGGGCAGCAGGGAGTGCCAGCGAGCGAACTCTGATACCAGACCAGCGGGACCATTTGATAGACCAATGAGAGAGTTTCCGGGATATGTCAGAGCCAAAACACCAGGCAATACGGTCTGCATGCCAAAGTAGATAGGGAAGAGCTTCTGCTGGATGGCGGAGAAGCTGGCACGGTCGACCGCCCTGAACATCACAATGCCATTGATGAAGGTCTATCGAGCTGTTAGAAACGAAAACAACTGACTATGATTCAGAAGCAGAAACGTACGTGAAAGAATGTAGTTCCGAGCAAAGTGCCATATCTGTTATTGAGTTAGCCTATCTTGGGGACATCGAACAATCCGGACTGTTGTTGGTGGTGAGTTCGGGGTATCAAATACCCCGAGCGCCTATTGCTTGTACTGCAAGTGAATGGAGAAAACTTACGTGATAATGTGGTAGGGAGCCGGCGAGAAGGCGACGGCCTTTGCTGTGCTTGCCATTGTTGCTATGATTTCACTTGTGAGTGAGGTTTGATGAGAACTGGATCAGGTTCAACTCAGGATATTCAGCCGAGGTTTGGTTGATGATGCGCAGATATGCTTGGCTCACGTGACTTTAGACTTTATCATTCCATTATCACAAGGTTCTTCATAATGCGAGACCATACAATATCTGATAATCAGATGTGATATCATTTCCCATTTTGGACATCTTTAAACGGCTATTCATTTAGGTGCTGACTTTTTCTCTTAACAGACCCCATCACCTATGCTACAGGACATACCCAAACTCTAAGTATGCTTGTTAAAGCAAGCATGTAACTGTTATTCGAAGTAAAGCAAAAATGTCACCATTCTTATAAAAGTGAGAACAATATTGCCTTTCACGGGTGTTAATTCGAACATTCTGGTGATTCAAGAATTATCATGAGTTCGGTCAATTGAGCCGTATACCACGTGATCTCGCGCCTGCCTGGAACCGGCGCGTCGTGTCGCACCAGAGCTTACAGGCAGCAATCGCGACTGGGGTTCACTGTGAGAAGCTACCTGTTGGGTACCTGGTCAAGCATCACTCATTTAAAGCTACGACTTGAGCCACCAAACCGGGTTTCGTCTTCACTCTCTTGACTGTTTTATTCGATATTGCCCCACGCACAACGCGGACCATCTTCAAGATGTCTGAGAAGGAAGCAACTGTTTTCATTTTGGACCTTGGGTCCACTATGGCCCAGACTCACAGCGGCAGATCACAGTCAGACTTGGACTGGAGTATGCAGTATGTATGGGACAAGATCACAGATATCGTCGCCGCAAACCGAAAAACGCTGGCCGTTGGCGTCTTGGGCCTGAGGACCGACGAGACCGACAATAAGCTACAGGACGACGATGGCTATGAGAATATCGCAGTGCTACAAGAGATGATAGGGCCAATGACCATGTCGTCCCTGAGAAGTCTACAATCTCTTGTGAAACCGAGCAGCACATGGTCTGGAGATGCTATTTCGGCTATTGTTCTCGCTGTTGATATGATCGACACATACACCAAGAAGAACAAGTGGATTCGAAAGATCACCTTGATCACTGATGGTCAAGGGCCAATGGATGCGGATGATCTGAGCGACATCTCTAAGAAAATGAACGACTCAAACATCCAACTCACTATTCTGTAAGTTTGCGGTGCTTTTTACCCTCTCAGCTCTAACTTGTCACAGGGGTGTAGATTTTGATGACCCAGACTATGGCTTTAAGGAAGAGGACAAGCCGGGCACAAAGGTCAAGACCACTCATAGCCACTACCTAAACCCCATGACTAACGCTTGGTAGGAGGAGAATGAAAAAAACCTCAGGTCACTTGCCAACGATTGCCAAGAAGGTGTCTTCGCGACCATTACCGAGGCCATTGACGAGCTCGATACCCCCAGAATTAAGGGAGTGAAACCTTACAAATCGTTTGATGGCGCACTTACTCTTGGAGATCCTCAGACATTCCCTGCTGCTATGAGTATCAATGTAGAGAGATATTTCAAGACCCATCTGGCGCGACCTTTGACAGCAAGCACAGTGGTTGTCAAGTCTGAAGGCGCACCAGATGAAGTCACGCAAGCTGAAGGTGATCAGATGGAAGGAATTGAGTTTTCTGCGGTCAAGCAAGCCCGTTCATACAAGGTCAACGATCCGGACGCCCCTGGAGGAAAGCGAGATGTCGAGTTTGATGATCTTGCCAAGGGCTACGAGTACGGCCGAACAGCGGTACATATCAGCGAGTCGGAACACAACATCACAAAAATTGAGACAGTGAAGAGTTTCTCGATTGTTGGTTTCATTCCATGCTCAAAGGTATGCTCGTCTTTAACTCCCACATTTTCATCGTGACTCATGATGTTTTAGTACGAACCCTTCCTCAACCTTGGAGAAACTGGCGTGACAGTAGCTCGCAAGTTTGACGCAAAGTCTGCCCTTGCTCTCTCGTCGCTTGTATGGGCTCTGTCCGAGCTTGAGTCTTATGCAATCGCTCGAATCGTACCCAAAGACGGCAAAGATCCGCTATTGGTGTTGCTAGCACCTGGTATGGAACCGGATATGGAGTGCCTTTACGATATCCCACTGCCATTTGCAGAGGATATCCGAAGTTACCAGTTCCCCCCTTTGGATAGGGTGATCACAGTCACTGGGCAGACCGTCACTAAGCACCGGCTGCTCCCCACAGACGAGCTCAACGATGCCATGAGTGATTATGTCGACGCCATGGACTTGTCGACATATGGTATGGACGAGGAAGGGTATGGTTGACCCTGACTTTATACACCTTCAATGACTGACTCTAGTAGCGACCCGGCTGAATATGTACCCGTCGACGAGACATTCAACCCTACGATTCATCGCATCAATCACGCCGTGAAATCGCGGGCAGTGTATCCCGACAATCCAGTAGTGGACATTCCACCTACGTTGCTGCGATTTGCTCTACCGCCTCAGGACCTGATTGAAAAGGTCCAGAGTAAGGTGAACAATCTTGTTGAGGTAGCAGATGTCAAGAAAGGTTTGTTCTTATTCCTTATAATGAGCGTGGGTCATTGCTAACTGTGTATAACAGTACCACCCAAGGTCAAGGGCAAGCGCGGCAGAGAAACTGTCAAGCCCATTTCGGGTCTTGACGTGGATGCCCTTTTGGGTGGAGAGGAGAAGGGTGAAATTAACCCCAATAATGCAGTACCCGAATTCAAGCAAATGCTCGCCGCAACCGAAGAGCTCTCTCAGATCGAGGATGCAGCAAAGCAGATGGGTGAAATTGTTTCAACATTTGTCTCAGAAAGCTTTGGTGATGACAAGTATCAACGCGCACTGGAGTGCCTGGGCGTGATGCGGGAAGAACTTATTAACTTTGAGGAACCCGGGTTATTCAACACTTTTGTACGAGGCATGAAGAAGCAGCTACTTTCCGGGGCCTTGGGAGGTGATAGGCGAGACTTTTGGTTCAAGATTCGATGGTCACGACTGGGTCTCATTGACAACAAGCAGTCGGAGGTGTCTGAGATATCCCCAGAGGACGCAGATGAGGTGAGTCTTACAAGCATGAATGCCGACGATTTACTAACATTACATAGTTTTACAAATCTAAATAAACTTGCGATGTACCAATATGTTTGTCATGCTGTTTGCAAGCCGGATGGGCGTTTATGTAGCAAAAGAATATTTGGCTGGTGTTTGTAGAGATGCAGACATCCGTAGTTGGAGGGGCAGCTTTCATCTGCCTCTGGCAGTGCAAACCAGGTGCCGTTTAATAAAATTGGCATGCTCTGACTTATCTAACTAAGTATCAATGACAGTGAATCGTCCTCATCCTCATGTTAGTAAACAAATCAGACTAAAAAGTATATTTTTCTGTGTTGCCTCTTTCTGCACCTTTTCTCACCCCTCCCTCCGCTCGTGCAACACCTGCCTTGGTGAAGCTTCCCTTCAACCTTTCAACCTTTCAATCTTCGCTGCCACATCATCACATCCTTCCACTATCTTTTCAAAGTCGTTCCTCAAGACGACTTCTCAATTTTCTCTCACTTTGCAATCATCTTCTATGATCTCGAGCAAAGGCCACCGCCATGTCGGACCTCCAAGCGCGCCTGGACAAGCTCCAGCTGCTTCTAGGCCAGGGCGTGAAGCTAGTGGATAAACCAAAAGACGATGAACAAGCCAACAACGACACATCGAAGGATTTCTTTGGTCATGGTCCCGACAACAGCTACGGAGTAGTAATGAGCGATGATTGGATTTTCGAAGAAGAAAAGCGTATTCTTGCAGAGAACAATCTTCCAGCTCAAAAACTGCTGCACGACACTGCTTATGCCGCCAGAGAACGTCAACTTGCGGCCAACAAGGAGAAGGCCTTGGACTGCTCCAAGTTTCGTATCGGCGAACCCGTCGATAAAGATTTCAAGTTCTGCCCGCTCAAGGTTATGGTGTCATACCCAGATCGCTTCATCGGCAAGGTCAACAGGCCTCGTGTACGTGTTACTAGCCACAAGCTTTCGTTCCCCAGAAACTGACCTCGCATAGGCGAAACCATACTTCACCAGAATTTTGTTTGAGAGAACCTGGGACTTGTAAGAGCTCCCTTCAAATTATTGTTCTTGATACTAACTGAGCAAGCTTCTATCTCCATGACCCTACGGAGCCAGCCAGAGACCCTTACCTCTTGGTTCCATCTGCGCAGTTCGAAGTTTTTCTTGAAGAACTCAACCTCGAGCTGGACACTTCACTCAGAATCCCTTCAGGCCTTAACACCGACAAGTTCTTCATGAAATTTGGTGAAGGAGATACCCCTCGCCCTCGATACTTGAGGCGATCCCAGGAAGAGACGTCTCTTGATGTTCGACCTTGGCCTATCATCAACCCCGACGACATCAACGCATTCCAGGCGGCACCTCCCCGTGATCAGTTGACATGGAGGTCCAAGATGCGAGTCGTTAAGTCCGGCTTCGTCCCAAAGAAGGGGGGTGACCCGGAAAAGGCTGCGAAGAAGAAGCGCCACAGAGATCAGATGCTTCGCAACACGCTGGGTTATCTTGGCCTTCAAGGAGACCCTGATGGGCATGACGTCGTTTTCATTTGTGTCGATGTTGAAGCGATTGAAAGAAAGCCAAACCCCATTTCTGAAATCGGGTTCGCAATCCTTGACACGAGAGACACCAAAGGCGTCGACCCTAAGTCTGTTGGACGTGGCTGGTGGCCGATGATCAAGACTCATCATCTTCGAGTTTATGAGTATGCGGGTTTGAGAAACCACCAGTTTGTCAAGGGCTGCCCCGACGCTTTCAACTTTGGGTAGGAAAATAAACCTGTTTCATGGAAATGTTCATTACTAACTGCTCTTCAGAGAAAGTATATTCCCACCCAAGGACAAAATAGGAGAGGCAATCATGGCCATCTTGGACCCGTACCTCCTTGATGAACGAAACATCGTCATCGTCGGACATGATGTGAAACAGGACATCAACTATTTCGGGACAATGGGCATAGACCTGAAAGTTCTTGCGGAGCTGGCCGAGCCTATTGATACCCAAGAAATTCACCAAGCCTGGTGTGACTCGACCCAGGGCCGCAGCCTCAGCGCTGTGCTCAACGACCTGGATATTTCGAGCAAGAACCTGCACAACGCAGGAAACGATGCTCACTACACGCTCTGTGCTATGCTTGGGGTTGCGCTGGAACACGTCCGTAAGGAGGAAGAGCAGAGCAACAAGATGCTTAACAGCATTGACTGAAGGGAGAATCTTCGGGAGGGGCAAGATTTAGAAACGAGCCAGACATTATGTCATGATTTATGTAATAAATAGAGCGAAAAATAGGTGAGAAGAGAATGGGTCATTAACGCCCTGTATTCATACAACATTCAGCCTAGATAGCTTAACGACGGCATATCCCATCACCTAGCTCCAAGGAGCTTCCTCTTAAACCCAACAAACGCCATCGCTATGGAAACAAGTAGTGTACATTATACACACGCGGCGATACGCCCACGTTGAGACTCCAGTCGTTAATTATTTTTTTGGTGAGGCCCATGTATCAGTCCTAATGGGACGCATTTCCGAATACCGGGGACTTGAACGAGTGCTTTTCGAGATTGCAACGGCGCAATGTGAGATTAGCCGTTCTTGTCCAGGAACTCCTTGGCCTCGTTGACCTTGGTCGCAAGGTAAGGGCTACCGCCTCGATCGGGATGGTTGAGAAGCATGAGGGTTCGGTGGGCCTTGCGGACCTTGTCCTTGGACATGCTCCGCTCGCTGCAATACATGTTAGTGCACTGTTGGTCGGTAGAAGAATTGTAAAGGACATACTTGAGCGAGAGGATCAAAGAAGCCTCCTTCTTGGTCATCTTGGGCTCGAAGCCACCCTTGTAGAAAGCCTTACCCATGGCTCCAACGCCGCCTCGCGAGCGTCTCCATGCGACAAGACCAGCTCGGCCCTGCAAAAACTGTCAGTACTACAAGTAAAACACTTGCAATTGTTCGCAACATACCAAAAAGGCCGCGACGGCAGCGCCGGCACCCCAAGCCATAACAGAAGCCATCTTGTATGGGTATTCGGGTCGAAAATTGGTGGTTTGGATGAGCAGAGATGTTCGGACCCTGGACGGCAAATCGGGGTTACTGAAAGTTTTCGAGAACCTACCGGCGCGGACCGGAGGCCGATCTACGGGTGAAAGTTTGCCCGTGGTAGCTTATCGATAAGGCTAGAGGACCCACAATGGCTGGCAAGAACAAAAATTTCTTGAGAACGGCAGCGGAAAAAAAGTACGGTATCACCAGCGGGGCGGGAAGTTGAATTGAAGTTGTTCTGGTCTTGTAGACCACCACCTGAGGCAAAATGAGGTAAGTCTTTGAGTGCGGATGGGTTCTACATTGGATGCTTGTTTCGAAGAAGGACATACTTTTGGAGTTTAACCTTCTTGAGCGCGAGTATCTACAACATCGAGCCTGAAGCTTTACTTTGAACAATCACTAACGAATTGCTTCAGAATCGAAACCTGTTACTTCTGCAGTCGCCCTGCTTACCCCAGCAAGGGTATCACCTTTGTTCGCAACGATGCTCGAGTCTTTCGCTTCTGTCGCAGCAAATGCCACAAGAACGTACGTCTACGACATGTCAACATACAAAAGATTTCACACCGCTAACACAATCTCTTCTATAGTTCAAGATG
The DNA here is from genome assembly GCA_013266185.1 of Fusarium sarcochroum. Lineage (NCBI taxonomy): Eukaryota > Fungi > Ascomycota > Sordariomycetes > Hypocreales > Nectriaceae > Fusarium > Fusarium sarcochroum. The sequence goes on along the minus strand of JABEXW010000024.1, from coordinate 26,090 downwards.
AAGCGTAACCCCCGCAAGCTCAAGTGGACAAAGGCCTTCCGCAAGGCCGCTGGCAAGGAGATGACGGTCGACTCGACTCTGCAGTTCGCCGCCCGCCGCAACGTGCCCATCCGCTACGACCGAGACCTCATGGGCAAGACTCTCAAGGCCATGGAGCGTGTGTCCGAGATCCGATCCCGTCGTGAGCGCGTCTTCTACAAGAAGCGCATGGCTGGCAAGCGTGAGCGCGAGCTCGCCACCGCCCGCAAGCTGGTCGCCGAGAATGAACATCTCCTGCCCCGCATGCGTGGCAGTGAGAAGAAGCGTCTGCGCGACCTGGGCATGACCGAGGAGGAGATCGAGGAGTTGGAGCCCGAGCGCCAGCAGTCCAAGGCTTTCGGTGGCGAGAAGAAGAGGGTTGCCATCCTGCTTGAGAACGATGAGGATGAGGACGAGGACGATGAGGAGGGTGAGAGTGGAATGTTCGAGGATGAGGACGATGAAGACGATGATGATGAGGATGGTGAGATGGACGATATCGACATGGATGCCGACTGAGCGGGCAATGCAATGGGTGGGAGAATCTAAAAGAGGAAGAGTTGTACATGTCCGAAGGCCAAAAAAAAGAGACAGAGAGAGGTCTACAAGGCAGGGCGTTATGGGTGTTTTTGAATTGAAGGCATACCACGGCGTTGGGATACTATAGAGAGAAACCATTTTCTTCGTCACGAACCACACCAAGAGTTTGTTCTTTTCGATGTGACTTGACGGAATGATTGTGTTCCAAGTATCCCAAAGAGCCCCAATTCTCGCTCTTTACTTGGCCAGCTCCGGAGCTTTCAGAGCGGGAGGTATAGAATGATTGGATGGCTATTAGTTAACTACACCATCGTACTTAACCATTGCCTGCTCAAGCAACTAGACTAGAAAAGGCCGGATAATGCGGGGGAACTAGTTGGGAAGATCGAATAGAGACCTCATGACCTTGATTGTTCGTCCTCACCCCCCTCCTCTACTTGAATAGGCAATTGGAATAAGTACTGTGTGATAGGACGACGTAAGCCCATGTCCAGCCTTTATGAGTGCCAGAAACAATGTAATTTATCACCTGCAAAGTCTGGGTAAAGCTGAAAGTGTTGATCTACCTCCCTGGCTTCCCTGTTCAATCACATCTCTTGGGGGCTGATCTGGGCTGGCTAAGGGCTTATCAGTTACTCCTCCCGTGCTGCATCCATGCATGTCTTAGGCAAACAAAAACTAGTGGGATTCGTAAGTTCAGTACCTTGTGTTGCACAATCGCAAGGGTCCTATTTCCTTTCCATCTTTGGTCCCTAAAGTTTTACCGTCTTCATCTTTTTTTTTCTGATCTTTGTTGATGATTTTGACGTTTGCGAGTTGTAGATTTGTTTTAAACGCCCAGACAGACTTCAATTCCCATATTCATTTCCCTAGTACTAGTCCATAAGGTAGGTACCCAAGCTGCCTTTTCACCATGAGTGAGAAGACAACTGCCGAGGCAACGCCTCTACTACGAGACCGACTTCAGCAACGACCGCGTAAATCCAATTTGTCTACGGTCCTGGGTCTTTTGGCAGCTGTTTGTCTTATTACTTTCTTTCACCATCGACCTTATCCGGAACCAACAGAGATTGAGGATCCTACAGCCAAGCCATGGAGTTGGGGTGATGTAAGGAATAAGCTGCGTATAACACATTTGACGAATCGTTGCTGATAAGCAGAGTAGGTCAAGCCAAGTCGCGAATTGCGTTGGGAGCCATGTTATGAAACCTTTGAGTGTGCTAGACTTGATGTGAGTAATGAACCACTTATCCTACTATTCCTGAGGAACTACTAACATGATGCAATATTCAGGTCCCCATGGACTGGCTTGAGCCTTCAGATGATAAGCGTGTTGTGCTCGGAATCATCAAATTACCAGCCAAATCCAAGGATAACCCGGTTTCTCCGCTCTTTGTCAACCCTGGTGTATGCTCTCAATCACTACCTGAAGTTGATGCAAAATGTAGCTGACTTGAGACCTCAAGGGACCCGGCGGATCGGGGGTCGCTCTTGTGAAGAGAGCTGGTGAAGTCCTACAGGCAGTTGTGGGCGACAACCATGTGAGTCTATTAGCCCAGAATGAAGCTCTTATACTTATCAACCTAGGATGTTATCAGTTTCGACCCCAGAGGAGGTGAGCATTTCTGGTCTGATGAACAACAACCCAGTTCTCTAACTATTCTCAGTCGGTGTCTCTACGCCTCGCGTCGAATGCTGGGGATCATCTCAAAAGCGAATGCTCTGGGCCCTGCAAGAAACGCCCGTCGCCGACGAGCATCCAGACCTCATCTACGATGCCTACGCCCGCGCCTCAGCCTACTCAAGCACCTGTGAAGCAGCAATGGAAGAGACGGGTATCATGCGGTTCCTCGGCAGCGCTTCCATCGCTCGAGACATGCTCGAGATACTCGACAAGACTGGTAATGAAAAGCTTCGTTACTGGGGACTCAGCTATGGTACTATCCTTGGCGGTGTATTTGCTGGACTTTATCCCGAGCGTGTTGAGAGGCTTGTTAGCGATGGTGAGTTTGAAAGGCGTGTGGCTGGCTCCTGTCTACTTGTGACTGACTATGATATAGGCAATGTTGACTATCACGACTGGTTTAATAAGGATCATGCCAATTTCGTCTCCGACACAGACAAAATCTTCGATGCCTTTGACGAAACCTGTCATAAAGTCGGTCCCATTAAATGTGCCCTCTACGCCGACTCACCCAAATCTATTGAGAAGCGCCGAAGCGATCTTCTCACCCATCTCAAGACCTCACCTGTTCTTCTCCCCGCGTGGGCTCACGACTCGGGCCCTAACTTGCCCCTTCTCGTCACCTACTCTCAACTCCAGCGCCTTATTAAGACCTCTATCTACTCCCCGCTCGCCCAATTCCCCCAGTTGGCGCGTGTGTTCGCTGCTTTGGAGAAGGGCGACGCATTGCCCTTTTATGAAATGATTCTCCAATACCAGAACAAGAAATCCGATGGAGATATGTGCGAGCTGCAAGATACTCCTGCGACTATCCCGCTTGAGACGCCTGTGGAGCTCGACGCTTTCCCGGCTATTATGTGTCTGGACTCTGCGGCTGTGACGGATACACCTCAGGAACTCAAGGCCTACTTAGATAGAATCACGGGGATAAGTCGCTGGGCTGGTGCTGCCAATGTCATGTTCCATGCGGCATGCATCGGAAGAAAGTTGAGGCCAAAGTGGAAATTTACGGATGGTGAGTGGGCTCTTGTTCATCGCAGTCGTGCAATGATGATGATATTCAGTCATGAATATACTGACAACTCGAGCAGCCGACTTTAGAGGCGACACTGCGCACCCAATCCTTTACATTGGCAACATGGCCGACAACGTAACGCCCTTACAGAGCTCTTTCAACAACTCGGCCAAATTCTTCAGCTCAGTAGTTTTGAAGCAAAACTCATACGGGGTAAGTTCATCTTGGTTCTATGACCAACTCCTTTACTCACTTCTCTCCAAATAGCACTGCTCTCTCTCCGCGCCTTCATCGTGCACTATCCGCTATATGCGCGAGTACTTCCAGAATGGTACTCTACCAGCTGCTGGAACAGAGTGCGATCCCGACTATGACCTCTTTGAGATGCCGGGCTTGGGAGAAGAGGTAACGAGCTTGGATGAGCTCAGTGCAACAGCCCTCAAGCTGTCGAGGGAGGTGGATATTCCTCAGCACTTTTGAGATGTTACAGGTGTTACGGAATATAGGAGGGATTGAATGGGAAGAGGAGGCAAGAGATAGTAAACTTCTCGAGGAAGTCAGTGGCATTGGTTGCATTATGTAACTATAGCCAATAGTGTGGAGTCGAGAGGTGCCCTGTCACTGTCACGATGACTTGCGACGGAAAGATTCAACGAAAAGAAGAAACCAAAAAACGGTCAGCTGCGATAGTTGAACCCGCTGCTTTCCAAGAAAGCAAATAAGCTACCGGCAGTCAAGACGATCCGGTGCACCACCACACCAACCTGGGAAGGAAGGTGATATGTGACGGGAAAGAAGCTGAATATCGTGGTTCATATGGCTTCACCTAAGATCTCGAAGTACTCTGCTTCTAACATGGCCAACATGACTTTGGATACAATGCCTCGATTGATCTCTATGTACTGTCTTGTTTATAAGCTTGAAAGGCGACTTGGATAAATGGATATGACTGGAACGACTCGAACAATGGCAGAATATGAGCAATACGATTTGACAAAACTTACAATTCTATTCGCACAGCTCGTGAGGTATTCTAACCCATGAATATCCAGCATCCAATATCACTATATGTCTTGACACACACTCTCAGATACCCCATCATTCATCATGCCTATCATGCCCATGGTGGACCTTCTCAGGCATCTTCAACCCCTTCTCAACCTCATCCTTTACCTTCTTCTCCAACTCCTCCCCTCTAGTTTTCTCACCATCCTCTCTCGTCTTATCGTTCTCTTCAACCCTGTAGTTCCCGCTTCCTCCTCGGCCTCCAAGCCCGCCCACGTTATGATTCCTCTTGAGGCTCGCGTTCACAGCCGCAGCCGTCTTCTTAGCCATCTCGTCCTGCTCCCGCGCATCCGGTAGATCCGCCGGGTTAACAAAGTTGCCGGCACCACCTCTCCCACCCTTTACGGGGACATTAGCTGTGGAGCGATCGGGGAGAGGGGCCTCGTCGGTTGCTAGGTCCTGGGCTTCAAGATCCTGGTTATGAGTGTGAGAGTTTGAAGTGGGAGAACGTTGGTTGGTGAACATGGTAGTTAGCTTACTTTGGCGGCATCGTCGGACTTGTTTGAGGTATAGTAATTTCCCGCACCTAGTTATGGGGTTTAGTACAAATAGAAGTTCCCTTAACCATATAAAAGCAAGGCCGCTCACCCCCTCGACCGACTTTGCGGTACACGTCCTGATCAGGAGCCATGGCTGTGACGTCGCTGTTGATATTGATGGGTCGATTCGAGGTTCAAACACGGTGGTCTCGATAACACTACCTAGTGGGCTGGGCTGTTGTGGTAACAACGAGATTGACTTTGACTCGCAATTCTGTCGCAGAAATCAAGATAAATAGAAAAAAGTATTTTCCCTGCGCTCTTTAAAGTGTGACATAATATCAAACAGTCGTCACTGTGTACGCCACTGAATAAGGGCGTGGGGGGCTGTCCTTGTGCTACGAGGTCGATTCCAACATCTGTTTCTATGTTAGTGTAGTACGTATTGCGAGCTGCTATCTTGTCTTCGTTTTCCGTGTGTCAATGGATTTGGACATGGGAAAGGCGCAGCGCCCGCCGAGTATCGAAACTAACGTTAAATTAATCCGGGGTACATGACTAGGCTGTCGATCTTGCTGGACCACCATGTCTCTCGATTTTGTGCAACTGGCTTCACATGCAACGAGCACCATCATCTGGCATTGTGGTGATAACTGAACTGAGCTGAAATGAGCCGCCTGTGGAAAGGCTTTGGAACCTTGTCCTGCAGTTGCTGGGATGAGCGGCTTCCATGTCATGATCGGCATTCGTCCAAGGTATGAAGGCTTCGGCTGCCAGGGTACAGGTTTTGCGATTGCTGAGATCTGGCACGTTAGAAGCCAGCTGAAGCATGAACACAGCCATAATTCCTCCAATAAGCTGTTTTTCTGATCTTTTCCAGCAAACAGAAACAACTCCAACGCCTTGTCGCAGACTACTCCGACATCGGTGGTCTGGCTGTCCGACACCAATCATGACAAGACCCGTGTAACTCACAAGCTCGATAACCTTATCAATTCGGGCCTGATCTTCATGAATAGGTCTCAAACTGTAAAGATTGACCTGTGTTGAGCTCACTTGCTCAAAAGCTAGCCCACCATGGCGTTCCCTGGGCACCAGGTGGTTTAATAAATAATCGGAATATTTACCTAACTTTTGGATAAGATGCTATGATAACTAAGGCATACTTTAGGCTAAGAATTAACTAAAGTGCATAACTTATTTTATCATATCTTACCTAAAGTTTAGTAGAGTCCTGATTATTTGCTGGACAGCTACGCGGCTTCACGGCATCTAGGCCATAGGCTCAAGATCAACCACAAAGCTGGCAAACGTCAAGCCACACAGGCTAGCTATCAGGCTTCTGGAATCAGTATGGATCAAGAACCGTGGAATTCGGGTACCCGTCGTAGGGCTCGTCGCTGCGGCAGGGTCCCCTCCAACACGGTCAACATTCCTTCGTCCCATGTTCTAAACTGGCCGAGCCAACAAGCATTGCTGATCTCGGGAACTGACAGACTAAACCATGGCGTTGGGAACATCGTCCAACCTCTATCTGTAGCGTTGGTAGTTGATCGAAGCCATGAATCCTTGCCGTGTCTTAACATCTTGGGCAAAATGCGAGGAAAATCCCAAACGCAATGATATGATACCACGTGGAACAGGCAGCTTCTGTCATGCAGGAACCGAACAGGAACAGATGGGCGGTGCAATGACAACACCACCTTGTCACTTTACCTCTTGAAACTGCTCATTCTTGTAACGGCACAAGTAAGAGTACCCATCGAGATATCTTTCAAACCGCCCTTTCAACCCCATCAAGTTTATTGCGGCATGAATTCCCCCATTGTTATCAAGATAGGAACATCCACAATCTCTCGTTGGGATCCCTGTTGGACGTAGAGCACACCCCTGTGCGTATCCTCTTCGTGACATGTGTGAGTCCCGCTTGCTGTGCCACAATCCATATCAGCAGCCCGCCCCGCGAGACGGGCGTCGTGATAGAGGGGTAACTCAGTAAGGCGGGGAACCTCGGCGACAGGACAACATAAATGGCATCTCAAGGCGACGGACGGCCACGGAGCTTCGGACTGATTGCCGCGCTCTACTACTCATAGTACGCGGCATAATGTAAGTGCCGGTGATACGAGTTAAGTCGCCGTACTGGCTGTATAAACCATCTATTACCCGCTCCGTGACCGCTGTAATTCTGTAATCCATTGAGGTCCTTGAAAGTGGATTCAAAGGTCCGAATAGATAGATTCCTGGGTCGCTGTCGGTCTGGGTTACTTGCTATGACTCTCAAACCAGCTCATCGGCTCATCCACGTTTCGAGCACGCCAATTCATTGTTTAATTGTTGCCTCAAGTGCCCTGCGACCATTCCAAGGGCGTTGAGCCCTTTTGGATTAGTGTTAGGTCTTCTGCCCCCCCAGGAAGAGGTCACTGTTGGGTTGACAGACTGCGTGTTTCTGGCTAGAAACACACGGAGCAGAAATCCACCCGGCTCCAGCTGTCATGAATCCAACTAAGCCTCTTGGGTTCAACCATACTGAAAGAGGCAGAGCGTGTGTAGCGGACAGCGGGCCTCTGGAGCGGCGGCTTTTCTGGTGCTTGTGCGTTATCAGTGATCCCAGGGCGGAGGCGCCGCACCCCGGATCGTCAACCGCGAGCCCGCTGCAGGTCGGTGATGCGAGAAATCCGATGTTGCAGAAGACAACCCAGGATGAGGGGATGAGAAGCGCACTCAGATCATGGCCGCACTATTACTGCAATGTATTGTCGATTATTCGCCGCATTCGCGCCAATGTCTCAGTCTCGAACGGCGACCCCGGCCAATAACCGGCATACTCGCACGGCAGTAAGTGAGTGAGTGTTGTTCAATTGTTTGTCGGCCAAGAGAGGATCGAGATTGGCAAAGTGTGGAGGAATGTGTGGTGAGTCTGATTGGCTTCGTTCAGGTAAGCTCAAAGCACCCCAATGCGGTCTTTGTGGGCTTGTCCTAGGAATTCCACTCTCTGATGGAGTCTTTACCGTAAGGAATCCATCTTGATCCCACTCCAGCGTTGGCATCGACTTGTTAGTCAATTGTTTATTCGCATGCCAGAATTACATCATTCTTTGCGAAGTCTCGGGATGAATCAAAGTGCAATAGACTTGAGAAAGAAAAAAGAAAAAAGAAAAAGAAAAAAAATTCAGGGCATAACGCTTCAGAGTGGGGACATTGTTTTAAGCCAGGGGAATACGTTGATGACGTCGTTTCGATCCTAGACTTGAGTTTCTGTTCGTGGTTCTCGATGCCAATTCGACATTTCTCGTGCAAGAAAAAGTTCCACGGAATGTTACCATTCCAACTGATCCTCAAAGACATTGGCTCCACGTGTTGAAGCTAAATGATAGAAAATTGGCATTGGAGGGTATGTCGCTATTGGCAGAATTATTCCGATGTGAGCTGGGATTGAAATAGGGGATCGTCGAGACTCCATCTCAAGATGGAAGTGCTCCGTCGGATAGTCAGGAACGTGTCATGAAAATCTGGAGTGCTAAAAAAGGTGTCTTTCCTTGTTTTGCTTTCGATCGAGTATTCACATGTCGTTTGTGATCTCAAATATTGAAGACGATGATGCTAAAACAAAAGCCCGAGATCTCGATATGTGGCGTATTTACACTAACAAATCTGGCAATCCACCATCTTGACGTTGCACCTTCCATAATCATCTACGGTATGTGTACACAGCAGGAACAGACCACCTAGCCACTATGTATTAAGGTAGGAGCAGTGAATCCTTCCCACGATACCTAAAAGGACACATGTGACCAGAGGTCCGGGCACACAACTGACGGAAGGTGCAGTAGGTCAGGTGAAAGAGCTTGTGACCGGTCAATCGTCAGGATTGGTAAGAACAGAGACGGGACGGATTGCCCGCTAAGTCGGATATTGCTTAGTAGTTTGAGGGGTAAAGTGGTATCTCTCATCTAATCCTAGCCGAATATCATGGAAAGGGACGATTGAATAGGCATCTAGGATTCGACATTACTTGCAGTTAGGTGCCGCGTAAGATGCTAATATCCCATACCAATCTGTGACCGGGAACGTTGTCAACTCATTGCTTCCTGAGGTATCATCCATAACCTGTTACGTTGCCGGACGTGCCCTCACACCCGCCTCCTTTGCCTTACGTGAGAATCTGGCCAATCTGATTTCTATTACTATATAAAGAGACAGGACCAATGGGGAAAAGACACAGTGCATTGCGCGTTTTCAAACACACCAACCTGTAATTGGATAGAGTTGAGGAACCAACAAGCTTCCTTTCATGATTCCCCCTTTCAGTGTACTATCAGTTATGGCTGGAGCCTCCGCCCAGCGCCAGCCGATCCGAACAGGCGTGCTCCAAGGTTAAAATTGCGGTGGCAGCTAAATTCAGGGCCTCTCCTTTTACTGATACTGTACCAAACAAGAGCAGACACAAAGGTGACAGCGCCCTTGATGGTGGTGGCCCTAGCTGACGACCTTTCCATACTGGGTGGTAGGTCGTCCATTAAAGACGCCCAGGAAGTTTGGGTAAAAGCCAAGACGGGGGTATATGCACCTAAACCATTCGGGCGTTTTCGTTATTAAAATCACACCCTTGACTTTTTGGGGAAATGGTATTCAGTGTAAACGAGGGAGCTGGCAATGCGTACTCAAGATACGAGAGCATCCCTTGGGTGAGAATGATAATTGGAAAGTAACTCTTTGCTAATGCATAAATGATGTGTAAGTCGGTTACATATTTTGTGGTTCCATACTCGGTGCCTGGAGTTGGTTGAATCATCACTTGGGATCGACCAAAAAAAAAGTTGGAAAAAGAAGGGGTCTCAACTTTTTTTTATCCTTTAGAACGCCTGAGATCAGCCATTGCCGAATAAGAAATCCACTGCCCGTCTGACCTTTGTCTGACCAGAACCAAGCCCAACAGAAACACAAGAAATTGTCCGGGCCGGGCTCTAAAATATCAGGCCAATAAGTCAGACCAGCAATCAGTTGACCGAAGAAACAGCGTTATCAGATCAGATCAGGGTTCGTTCACCTTGGATTTGACCCATTGGCTACGTACTCAGGGCAGGGTTCTTTGTTCAGGGCTATTCTACCAGGGTTAGGTCAGGTCTAAAGCGGATGCGGGACCAAGACGCTGTCCAATCCACGGGTATCACCACGTGTAAGAGGTAGAGCCAGAATTGATGTCAGGATGTAATGCAATGGTGCGAATAGCGAGATACCGCTAATACAACAGGTAGGTGTAGCATACGTGTTTTGTTTGAGCTCATTGAATGAGTGGACGTAAATTGTTTCTAGAGCCGTTGGGTTAATCTCTTGTTCCTGAAAGCGACAGCACAACGCTGATGTCAGCCCGTCCCTGCGTCCACTTCAGCGGCTAGGTACCTAAAGGTGCGCGCTTAAACATGCGTCAAATTCACTATTCAACTGCACAATAACTCTCAAGCATAAACGATCATGAAAATGATCAAACAATCACGCATGGAAGAAGTCACATAAAACAGGTTTTCAATACCCACACTCCAGGGCTCGAAACAAATCCGTCGCTCCTTGGTCCGACGTCTTATTAGACGCGTCTCAAGCTGGCACAGCTAGCGAGAGACACGAGAGCCTCGTCACTCCTGAGCCCTCGAATCCCTGACTTGACAGGCGTCTCTTGACCATCCATGATACTTTGTTCACTCCAAGCCTCTTCCAAAAACGTCGCGCCGCGTATGTAAGAACCAAGGTCCTTTTTCCATAGCCAGCACCCAGGAGGCAACATCATGCGCTCTCTTGAGGCCTCGCAAAGCAACATAGAAGATATATGATGGTTAGAAAATGCTGTCATGTTATATTGTTGAGCGCAAGCTAGAACACGAAGACATCGTCAAATTCGTAGCAACCAGATGGGCTCGGTCCTTGAGATTCCCGGTTATGGTCCCGGCATTGCGCACTACCCCAGTCAGCATTAAGCTCGCTTCCAATGTCCGATGCAAGATGAATCGGCGACTTGGTCAAGAAAAGCTAAACATATCTCAAATCGAGAACCAAGAACGACATCCAGAATCTGAGACAGTTCGCATGGTATGCTCTCGACATGCATCGAACTATTGTTTTCGACAGTAAGTGGCTCACGCATGGATTCTAGTACCTACCAAACGCCATCGAGCAGCCTGTCTGAACTATACGTGCCTCCAGAGCTCCAGAGCTCCAGCAATATTGCACAGTGTATACAGTGCCAACACCGACAATGGAATGCCCCCTCTTTTCCGTTTAGATGATTCCCCGGCTTTGCTAGTTTCATCCACCAACACCCCCCATTCAGTCCCCAAATCAGAGCATCAGCTCCTCACTCGCCCATTCATTGACACCCTCTCCGCCCAGTGTGAGCCTTTGACCGTCCATCGCGATTGAGCTTGAGGGGCTTCTGGCGGACGTCGGATGGCCTTGCCAGGCCAGTCGTGTTGGGGCCAGGGAGCCACTCTGCCCGTCTCGGAAGTTGGGGAAATGGAGAGCAGTGAACTGTACAATACTGTATGTATGTACGACTGGAGGATGAGGACATGGACGCGTCGGGTGACGAATCAGCCCAGAATCGAGCATAACGAAGACGATTGACTGCTGATGATGATTCCCAACAAGAAAACGGATGACAAGAAGCCGAGCGATTACGATTCCCTTGCTGATACAGCTCGTTGAGTCGTTGCTGTTTGACCTTCTATCTACCTATCTGTGGGCGACATGTTTCCGGGACGGGACCTTACTTTCCAACTGCAGTCAACCTACCTATCTCAGGAACAATGGAAACGGTTAGTTGCTCCCCTGGCTACAACGTTGTGCGGCGAGCAGGAGACCCTGGCACGTCTGCACTTCTTTTTATGACGGTGCACAAAGAGAGGCACCACCCATTTTATACCTTATCTAGCAAGGGCTGGTGCCAGCTTATGAGGGGAATCCAATCATGAACACAGCGCAAAGCACAGCGCCTCATGCAAGACGGAGAGGGGAATTGAGGATACGTACCTGACCTCAGCAACATCAAGCCCTCTTTTGTTACCCGTTGCCAACGTGAATCTACGTCTTACTGTTGCTTCTTTGGATACTAATAATCAAGTCGAACATTACAATGTCGTACTTTCCTCGTCACCTCGGACTGTCAGTTCCAGGTCAATAACCAGGGGACGAGATATTAGAGCCATTCATTGCTCAGCCCCCGTTCGCCGGCCGATTGCGACTTTCCCTCTGGCCTGTTTCTTAGCAGGGATCGTACCCCCCATGGCTTAGCAGTACACTCCCTCCACGGACCACGGGCATGCGCCTGACCTGGCCCCTCCTAGCCCTCCTCTCTGGCTCTCACTCTCACACGCTCTCTTCCCTGCTGCAACTCAGTTCGGATGCTCGACAAGGGGGTCAGCGGACCAATTGTCTAATCCCATCCTCTCCACCTGTCGCCATCGAATGGCTGCCCCCGGGGGCCTGGGGAGCCCTCCAAAGGACAAATGAACACGGCTGTAGCGCCTGGTGGAAGGCGTTGGAACCGGTCCAGGGCCTTGGCTCCCTCAGGCAGAGCCCCTCTCTCGATTCCAAGGCACAAGGTCATGTTCAGTGGCTCAAAGGTACTAACTAGTAAGTGATTGTGGCATAGCCAGCCGGGTGCCCATCCCTTTCACTGAACAAGTCCCGATAATCGCACAGGCATCTATTCAGGTAGCCCAGATACTCCTACTCCTACTCCAGACTGGTACGGTCGTTACAACCGCCCCCGCACCACCACCACACACACGCCCTGGCTTAGGTGCTCTTCCCAAAATATTATTTCTCGTCTGCTCGTCTACTCTTGCTTGCGAGATCTCTCCTCTCACCACTCCTCCTCCTTCTATCACCATCCATATACGATCTTCAGGCCCAAGAGTAACTAACAACACCAATCTATACGCCTAGTTCGCGATCGACACGGCAGTAGTCGGTCGAATCCTGAGCATATCCTAAGTCGCCGGCAATGGCCTCATCCAAAGTACGCTGCCCTCACCCTCAGAGGGACCGACCCGAGCCCTGCCCCGATCTTGCCCTGCCATGATCTTCCACGACCTGCCAGATGGCTTCACAACCTACCAAGGCCCAGATTTGCTGATCTCCTTTCTCCTCTTCAGGAAATGCAGCAGTCCTCGAGGCCATTGACTCAGAATCGTTCTCCGATGTCGTCCACGTCGTCGGCCCTGCCCGGCCGTCAATCCCACGCTCGGACGAGCTCGCACTCGCTGCTCACAGGTGCTCTCAACGCCAACCACCGAGTGACTCGACGCAAGTCCGTCACCAACCCGAATACCAATGTCGCCGCGATTGCTGCTGCTCTTCGGGAAAGTGAGCGTTCCGCCGCCTTGCCCATCGCCAACGGTGGCCGCCGGATGTCCAAGAGCGCCGCTGCTCGGGCTGCCATCGCCGGTAGCCTTCCGTCCCCTCCTGCCAGCCTCCCGAACCACAAGTCGATACCCGAAACGAAGCAAGAACTCAATGGTAGCGCCATCGAGGATGACCTGAACGACGGCTCGGCTGATGAAGGAACCACCAAGTTCCAGAAGGCTCGTCAACGCCGTGCAAGCGACGGCCAGACTCTCAAAGAGAGTAAGAAGAGCAACAGGGTCGAGGTTCGCTGCGACAAGTGTGGTAAAGGCTACAAGCATAGCAGCTGCTTGACTAAGCACTTGTTGGTCCCCCTCCTCCCCTTGACTTGCCCACGGTACAGCAAGTCTTATCTGAAGATGAGAGCTGTTTTTGGCGTGTAACGTTTCGTCTCTATGAATCGGTGTCACTGACTGCATTTAGGTGGGAACACACACCTGAGTGGGCTTTGACCTCGAAGCTGCTCATTTCGAAGCACCAACAAGTCCAGCTGCTCGAGGCCGCTTCTGTCCTTATCAACATGAACGGCGTTGAGAGCAATGGCGACACTCCTCCTGAGTCTACCAAGGACTTCCAGAGTGAAGCTGGCTCATCCTCGCCTGCAGCGTCCGGATACTCCGACCGTGCGGAGCGACAGAGCTCTGCCGACACTACCCCGCCCCCAGTCGCCGAGGGGGTCAATGTCAACGGCACATCGTACCGAAACAAGCGCTTCAGCAGCAACGGCGGGTATGCAAGGAGCTTCCAGTCGACTTCGGCTGCGTCCTTTGGAGCCGGAAGTGCCCCATACAGCTCCGTGTTCGGTCACTACCGCCAGCCAAGCAACGATCACCGCCCAGGTTCGTCCGGGCACAACGCAACAGGCGAAGATGATCGGGATCTGGCTGCTGCGGTTGAGCTTCTGAGCTGCAGCTTTGGTAGCAACAACGGATCCCGTACCGCTACGGTTCCTGAGGATGCGCCCCCTGTTCCTCCTCTGCCGGCGCAGTACCTTGATCAAGCAACCCCGCTATCGACAGCGAGCTTCATCAATAGCTTTCCACGTCGACAGCCCGAGAGCTTTACTCGAGGTGAGATGAGACGTCCCAGTGAAGACGTCAGAATGGAGGGAAGCGGCGATTCGGTCATGGACGATGACGATTTCGAGATGCGTTCGCGTGGCCGCAGCGAAGATGACGATGACGGTGTTTTTGGTCGAATGGAGGAATGAATTTGGGTTTATCATTAATGGGTTTAACGAATGGGACGGAGTATATCTCTTGGGTCGGGCATGTTGGCTCTGGAGTTGGATTTATCGGACGACGTCGAAGGACAGGCGCGTTATGTTTTTTTTATATCTTCTGTATCACATACAGCGTGTATGAGGTGGACCAGCTCCGCCGCCGATCTTCAGCACCAAGGAGTGGAGGGCCCGTCTGCGCTGTCGCCCATCTTAGGGTTTAGGAGCTAGATGAGATTGTACCGCCACGAGGTTAAAGTGAGGATTCGGAAAGGCGTCGAGTCGGACGCCCGAATAAATACCTACCAAATGGAAATCAAATATTGAAACCACATTACGTGTTGCAACATTAACGCACCATGTGAGATGATGGACGAGTAGATGATTGAAGCATCAAATCAATTGATAATAAAGGAGAGAAAAAGATGTTCATGATGAGACATATCACCATACATTTCAGACGAAGTCACAATGAAGCAGAAGAATAAGAAGCAATCAGCCTCGTCTATCAGGAATGGGAAGGCTGAGAACAACAAGGTAAGAGAAGGCGATAGAGATCCGTCTCTTTCTTGAGGCCACACTTGATAGAAATAAATGCTTGCTTGCTTGCTTATTTGTTTGTTGTAGAAAAGAAGTAGAAAAAAGAGTAAATCAAACGGCCGAGGTCGAGGCAAGAGAAAATTGTTAGAAAACAGCTAACCGAGTTGAGTAGCAGGCGGTCCGGTAAATAATCAGGATGCCTACCTAACCTTAGGATGAGTTACTATAATAACTAGAGCATACTTTAGGCTAATGATAGACTAAGAAATCCAATTTATTTTATCACCCTTACCTAAAGTTAGGTAAAGTCTTGATTATTTAGCGACCCACCTGAGTAGGTAGCGAGGTCATACTGTGGGGGCTTTGAATGCCGCTGAAGG
This sequence comes from Fusarium sarcochroum, assembly GCA_013266185.1. Classification (NCBI taxonomy): domain Eukaryota; kingdom Fungi; phylum Ascomycota; class Sordariomycetes; order Hypocreales; family Nectriaceae; genus Fusarium; species Fusarium sarcochroum. The sequence continues at coordinate 10,750 of JABEXW010000024.1, read as the reverse complement.
TCCGTGGAGGAGTAGCCCGGGCAACAACGTCACTGATCTTGGTTGATTCCCCACTGTCCACAGGTACCTTACCTTGCCTTGGCTTTCTCTACCAACACATCGATCGCAAACACAAAGATCCAACCGTCAACGCCCTGTTGTCTCTTTGTCGCAACTCTTTGGCTTTGCATACAGCATCCATCAGGGCTTTGGACTTAGACAAGTGGCGTATAACCCACGATTCTCAGACAAACAATGTCTCAACTCGAGCCAACACCCAAGATGGCAACTTCGCGCCGCAGCGCCGCAACGGCGAGCGACGAGACAGCGTTGACGACAACCTCATCTTCGCCCAAGGAGGTGCAACGACCACCGCGCAGCTTTCGCGAGTTGGTTCCTCTTCAGGCGCAGTTCCCTCTCGCGATAACGATGAGCTTTGCGATGGCGAGTCTCGGGTATAGCTTGCTAAGTGAGCTTACCCGCGGCGAGCTTGCTGCCATCAGCCGTAGCCAGGACACGTGGGGAGAGGTTTCTCTTCTGGCAGGATGGAGAGTGTGAGTAAACATGCGACTCGCGAAATAGATGATATACTAACGAGTGCGACTATAGGATCGAGCTTGCGCTAGGATGGTATGGCAAGTTGGACAGTCTGGATGTCGCGATGCTGGATCTTCTATCTCATGGTCCTCACGTTAGTTCCGCCCCACTCGTCCCAAGTGTTGGATGTGCATAAAGCTTACCTCGTGAATAGTACTACCTTCTCTCAAGCTTCTACGGCCTCAGTTGGACTACAGCAGCCTCGGGACTGGCCATTGACATTGCCTCGGTCGCTGTTCCTTTTTACCTGCTTCGTCCGCTTTCTACCATCCATACTCCTTCGGCTGCCGCTGCTGCGGGCCTGCCCAACCGCGAGCTTCTCGATCTCCCACTTCAGACATACACGGCCGCTCTGTCGACTGGTATCTACACTGTCGTGCTCGTTTTGTCGTCGCGCTTTATCCTCCCGCGCATCCTTGTTGTCAACTACTCAGGAGTGCCTACCCTCGAGCCGGCCTATAACGCCTCGTACGCAGCTATTCTCCCCGTGACGACCCTGTTCGGCATCGCCGCCAGCACTTTCATCTTTGCACCTTTTGCAACGACAGCACGTGCCAAGGAGGATGACAAGATCAATGAGTTTGACCCAGTGGCTGCGTCTCTCGGAGAGACCGTCAGGTGGAACTTCTGGGGTTACACTGTTAAGACCAAGGTGGTGATTCGACGAACTGCGATGGCTGCCTTTGTTGCTGCGGTGAACACGTTCCTCGCCTCGTCCAAAACCCTGTATGGCGTAGACGCCGTGGGCGCTGCTGCGTATGCGGGCGTCTGGGCGTTTGCCGCTATCTGCTCAGGCATTGGCCTAGGCTTTGTGGGCGGAGAATAATGATGAGGAATGTCTTATTTAAGATGACAGATATCAGCCTTACGCAGATATACTTGGTGGGGGCCAGGGAAAGGATGTCGATAGATCCTTGGTTTGGGACGGGTAGATGGATGGATGAATACCCTGGTTTTCAAGTGTAACGATCGGAGTCGGCAGGATTCAGGGCGTGGTTACTTGACGATGGTTGACAAGCAATTGTCAAGGACTCGCTTTTTTGTTTATATCCATTTTCTATGTTGTGTTACGCCAAGTTAGGTATGTTATGTTATGTTTGTATGAATACCATCATCGCGGAGTTTATCTCTATAATTTCTAGTTTATCAAGGTGTGTGGAATGCGACTAGGCAGGCATTGGATACCAATCATGACCGGAGATGCCATGGAAAGGTTGAATATTCCAGTGATTGATGCCTTGTACCCAGTGAGGCTAGGCAACCATGGGTGAGTCCATCGAGGCGCATTGTGGGGGATGTCTTGGCGTTTTCTAGAAGAAAATCAAGGTGGCGTACGTTTGCAGACGGGGAAAACTAAAGTAAAGGGCGAAGTGGCTTGTCTCTCGTAGGGCTGATGGCGATGATGATGGATGTAACCATCCATGGTTTGTGTCCCACAGACTGGGGAATGTATGTACAGCCTCGGGCGATTGGACCTAGGCTAGGTTTTAACGTTAACTAGACATCCATGTGAACATGACCAGATAGGATACGCCCGAGAATTGAGGCAAGGCAGCAGAATACCTAGACGCAACCTGATCGACAACTCGGTATACTTGTAGGGGAAATCGTCCAAGGCAAACACCAAAGAAAAAGTCCTAAGCTTACAATCCCTGCTTATTATTCCCCGACTGCTGGGTCCAGATGACACATTCAACATTAGCATGGACTAGGAAGTGGTACCCGTTTCATGAACATGGTTCTTCAATGTGAAAACCATGAGATGGTGGTGTTCGTGGACTAGCAAGGCGACGGTCGAGTCTTGGGCCTATCCAGGACTTGTAACGCCCCCCCTGTTAAGCCATCTCCACAAAGTGTGCCTTGCGAATGTGTCGAGACAGACAACGATTGCATGCATTCATATTGGATTATTTCTGTTCCTGTACTTTAAAGTCAACTGTCAAGAGGCTTTGTGCCATGAATAGAGTTATGTTTCAATAAACACAATAACTTGTAGAGTGCTCTAAATCTGATGAACAAGTTGAGCAGGAGTGTCAACTTATACCGAGTGACCAACTACCAAAATATGAATCATATTCCTACAACCATACTCTTGACTTAGACCTACATGTGCCATTCGACTAGTCTGATAAGGCTCATCTCAGATGCTCCAACCAGCACAAGGCGTCACGCCGTTTAGCTGCAGTGCCCGGCACCTGTGCCCATCACTGGGTCCCGTGCCTGGCCTGAGTAATAAGGGTCCGTCTCGTCCTGTAGGATATGCCTTATGGACGGGGCTAACCGTTGCAAGGGTGTTTCGTGTGGATGTGAGTCTCTTGAGGCTCCAGTATGCCTATGTGCAGTTTCAACCCTTTGTACAGATGGGTTGAAAATCTCAAGTATAAGAGAACGACCATGTTCCTGAGGAACGTCTTTCACAATTCCATTATCAAACCATCTTTAGCAGCATAGCTCTATCGTTACCAGAAGAACAAGAACACTTTCACTTGAAACAACAATCGCATTCTTTTACAAGAATAACACAACTTGAGAAACTGAAACAAACTCGAAAACAACTTCAACATGTCGAGTTACTACAGCACAACTTCATCCTACTCTGGCCAGCCGGCCTTTAAGAGATCGAGAAGCATCAAGAGCGACCATGAGATCGATCTCAACGGACCTGTCGAAGTTGTAGGATCCGTCAAGTCTGGAAGCAGCATCAACTTGAACGGAGATGTGATCATCAGGGAGAAGCTTGACGCTTATGGAGGCATTGGACTGAACGGAAGCATCAGATGCGAGTATGTATCCTTCCTCTGCTGGATAACTATCTGAGACTAACAACATGGCAGTGGAAAAGTCAAAGCCTACGGAAACATCTTGGTGTCTGGCTACTTTGTAGCCAACGACAAGATTAAAGGCTGCGGAAAGCTTCGAGTGGTGGGAACACTCGAAGGAACAGACTTGGAAATCTACGGAAACGTGAGCATCACAGGATACCTGTACGCTTTCTACCACACCCATTGTTGAGATACTCGACTAACAGAACTTAGGAAATGCAGACGGCTAGTTGTCTACGGAAACTTGACGCTGATAGGAAGCGACTCAAGCTACTACGTCGAAGAGTCTGAGCAAGTCGCGGGAGCAGTCATGGTGAGGGATACGGAGCCAGACTGGGATTGGTAATTGGTTTATGATATGATGGACTTTGTATTTTTTAGAAGGTTTGATGTTGAACGATCATGGGTTTACGGCCGGGATGTTATTTGTATTAAGAGATTGGAACATGGGGAATGCTAGGATTTGGAATTGGGTTATAGACGTGTTATGACCTTGGCGTTTAGGTGGATTTTCTTTTTTTTAGATGCGTTTATAAAGATAGAGGAGGATGATATCAATTTGAATACCTAGGTGGATATTGTTACAAGAAATATTGGAAATTGTAACATGAAGTAGAAACAAGACATTAGCTGCCATTGAATCACATACCCTAAACTGATCGCTAATGAAGCTATAGTCTTTTGAACTGTTAATAAAGTAACCCTGGACTACGCAAATCACGTCCTCAAAAAACCAAATAACTTCAACTAAAACTCAACATGATTTTTTGTAGTCACCGTGTCGACCGGGCCGTTAAGCCGTCAGCATCGAGATGGTTCGCCATCACTTTGCGATCCATAGCTGAAAGATGCCTCCTACCTTTAGTTTTAGGAATTGGTCATGAAACTGTCGGTTCCCACACCAATTTCACATTTTTCAAGGTCGAGGCATATTTGACATTGCCGCACTAGACGTATAGTCCTATCGTTAGGGTAGCAGGCTTCCATCATGAGTAGTCCTACCATCATGGCAAGCATGGCTTATTCGCAAGGCACACCAGTACGCCTTGGAGTCCGACTAGAAGCGGGGAGCTTTCAAGACAGTTACTCATCGACTGCAAGGAGGACTTGACTTATGAGATATAGAATTGTCTCAGCCAGTTAGATCATCTTCATGTTGTAGCCTGCTCATGGTGGATTCAACCCTACGCCCGGCAAAGGGAGTCATTGCGGATGACTCAGCCGTCACATGATCCACTTCGCCCACCTCCCCAAATGCACGAGCCATCTCGTTCCTGCACTAAGTCGTTTTAGGCTCTGCCCAGGCTTAACTAGGGCGGGCCACTCCATGTTGACGATTGACGTATCGACAACTTGCGCGCTTCAGCTCTCGACGCGACAACCACATCATCAGATGGCATCACCAAATTATACGTCATAGCGCACTGCTCGAACACGATTAATTCAAGCCCGCATCGAAGGACCTAGAGGCTCAGTTTGTCACGATGGCCGCAGTAGCAGACGCCGATGGCGACACGAATATGGAGGCCATCTCGCCCAAGGACCAGTCGTCAGTCAAGCCACCGATGAATCCATCGCTTGAGCGCATAGACAGTTTCACATCGATAGAGTCGCGCGCAGATCCAGATGCGCAGACGACTGTCACCGACTTTCTCGATTTTACCGATTACCTACCATCCGATGTTGTGCGATCCCTTACGCTTATCGGCAAACTCGACCAAACTTATGCGAAAGCTTCTCACAAAGTCAACGACTTGACCACATTGTGGGGTCGACTACCAACTCTTGCCCCGGATGAGCGCCCAGTACCAGTACAGCTCCGGGCGGACATCTCTGAGCAACTGGATCAGGCTGTCAACTCGCGCGCGTTTGCTCATGCTGAATCTATAAGGATGTCGGAAAACATAAATCGGCACTACAACAAGGCAAAGGTCTTGCTCTCGAAGCTGCAGAAAATGAGAGATAATTACCCGACAGAGGAAGCCAAGAGTCCCGTTCAGTCGAAATCGCCACAAATGGTTAGGAACAAGTTGGCCGTCAAGGCTGGAGGCGATGGTGGTCAGAAGCCCCGGCGCCCGCAAGTTCCCAGAATCATTGTACCCGGCGAGGTACTGGCACCATACGATCTCGAATATGATACGTATACTGACGAAAGTGACGTGAGCTCTGACGAGGATTCGGATACACCTGCACCAAGCCGAAGAACGCCTGCGCCTGCACCCCGAATCAAGCTTGTCTCTAACAAACTGCCCAAGACGCCGAGTCGCCTTGCTCGACCAGTCACATATGCTACGCCAGCTCTGAGCCAAGCTGCTGCTGCCAACAATGCTGCTCTACTTCTACCACCTCCTGACAACGCCATCGTGGGTAGTCCCGATGCTCCATGGCTCCAGCTTACTCTGTTTGAGTTGGCAAAGTTGCGAAAACGTATGAAGAAGAACGCAACATGGACGCCCAGTGAGACGATGATTGCTCGTGAGCTTAAAGCTCTTGGCCGTGGCCCTGACGCATACCATGAGGCTAAGAAGAAGGCTGAGGATGAGGGGAAATCCTTTGAGCCTCCGGTTCCCAAGCCGGTCGTGGACAATGAGTCAGGAGAGAAACAACTCCCAGCCGGTGCCATCAGTGCTGATACCTTGGCTGCTGAGGAAGTACCAACTAGTAATCGGGGTATGAAACTAAACGAGGCCAAGAAGTTGAAAAGGGAAGCCCTCGCCAAAATGGCTGCAGAAGAAGCAGAAGAATCAGCCAGAAAGATGGCCGAAGCCGCAAAGTTATTTCTCGGGAACGGAAACAACAACAGTAGCAACGGAAGCAACGGAAACACGAACCCTCCAACGTCCGAGACGCCCAAGGAGACTCCCAAGCCCGCAAAAACCCGTGCTGCCTCGCGGTCGACAAAGCGGAAAAGAGAACCAGAGCCAGAGGAGCCCAGCAATGCCCACGAGAATTCTGAAAAGAACGAGAACCACTCCCTACGGCCTCAGGCCAAGCGCACCAAAACCGAGACGCCGGTCCCGCCGCCTCAACAGCTTACCTTGAGTCAGAGTAAGGGTCCGACTCCTGAGAATGCAGCACCAGGCTCTATGCCAGCACCTGGAGATCATCCTGTGGTAACACATGCTGAGACGCCTGTTCCTATTCCTATCCCCGGAGTGACCACTAGAGGTGCAGCAAAGTCTCCAACACCCAACCCAACTACGACAGCACCTACCAAACCCCCTCCTCATGAGACTCCAGTTCCCTTACCCGTTCCTGAGCCGCGAAAGTCGGTAACTCCGGTACTGCCCCCAGTGAGGGAGAACACTAAAAGAGAAACCCGAGGCGATGCAGCAAAGCGGACGCAGCAGGCACAACAACAGCAACAAGCGGAACCACAGCAGCCTCAAGTGACCCCCCCGACACCGATTGTAGAGGAGCCTAAAGAGGAACCTCTCAAAATCGAACAGAAATCATCTCCACCACCTCCTCCAGCGCAACCCGTACAGATTGCCCCTCCCCCTCCACAACCTCCTCAACTTGCCCCTGAAGCAGCAAACAAACAGGTTCCATCTCGCGCACCAACGCCTCGCGCGCCAACACCTCGTGCACCAACGCCTCGATTAACACCTGGCCCAGAAGCCCTCGCCCTCCGCCGACCAAGCTCTCGAGGTAAAGCTGCGAGTCAAGAACCGCAGCCCTCGTTAGCTGCAGATCGGCCGCGACGAGCGAGCACCGCTCGCAATACTCCTGCCCCCGAACCTCGGCCACCAAAGCGAACTAAGCGTCCTGCCCCTGGAATTGTTAGCACCACCAAAAGCGGCGGTAACAGCGCTGTTGGTAAGCGAAAGGCGCCGCCGAAGAAGAAGGCCCGTCCGAAGAAGGACAAGGGCTCCATGGAGATCGAGATGGAGGATGTGGATGATGACGGGAATCCAATCGACCCTGATGAGCCGAAATACTGCCTCTGCAACAGAGTCAGTTTCGGCACCATGATTGCTTGCGAGAACTCCGACGTAAGCGACTCTTCCGCCGCACACACCTATTCTTTCTCCACCGCAGCAGCACGCAAGAAGCAAGCAGACATGAAACTGACAAACCAGCAGTGTAAGCAAGAATGGTTTCACCTCGAGTGTGTTGGACTCGACGAGGTGCCTGCGCGAACGACGAAGTGGTACTGTCCAGAGTGCCGTGTGAAGCTCAACATTGGGGAGAAGGGCGAGGTTAGTGCGCGTGGTATCAAGAAATAGGACAGCTATGATAGCAATATTTGGGAGTTTAAGGGTTGGGATGCAAATGGGACTCGATGGCGTAGGCTGGAAGGATGGCTAGTGGTTTCATTGTGAAGATCCCTTGGTGAGCTCTTGAGGGAATGATACCCTGATGTTAGAATTCATGTTTGAGCGTATACTTCGCCATCCAGGCCACGGACAACAGTCTAGTTTCTCAGAAGATAGTCTGGATCTTCTCACAGCGGTCACAGCGGCCTTCTTGAGTATCAATAGCACACACACTTTTATCAACAGCGTAATTGGTTTAGTGGTAAAATTCTCCGTTGCCATTCGAGTAACATCGGGGAGCCCTGGGTTCGATTCCCAGATTACGCATTGTATCTTTCCTTTTGGCCTTCTCAGCGTGGGATATCTTTTTGTTGGTGTTGTGATGTGTTTCGTGGGGGTAGTGTTAGTGGTCGTCGTCGTCGTTGGTGGTGTTGTGAGAGAGATGGATTCCTAATAACTTAACTTTTTATCTAGTTGGTAAAACTTTAAACCTTCCTCTAGGTTTAGTTATAGGTATAGAAGGACGAGATTATATAAGATCCTATGATAAATAGACGGGCCTATACGTCCTGTTTAAGCAAGTTACAGATTCAGGGTAGTATTGCTTAATAATTAATATCTAAGACATAGGCGACTTATACCTAGGACCCTCAAGCAAGACCTCAGAAATCAGTAGATTTTTCTCCTTTCTGTTGAGTTAAAAGATACATGTATGTATACCCTTGGTATTAGTGATCTCTATCGGAGATATGCTCTCACACGAGCGTTCACTTCTATCCTCCATACACACAAGTCAGAGAAATAAGGAAGTTACATAACCCAAGTACCTACGTACATATGTGAACCTTACCATCACCCATTACGCTGAACTACACCCCGATATAGGTCTACAGCGACACCACCACCACGACCAAAAAGAAAACAGTCTCTATCTAACGTTAAGACAACAACACATTCCATGGATAAGAGTGACAAAAGATAAAGTCTCCGGTACAGGGAATCGAACCCTGGGCTCCGCGGCACTGATCTCTCAGGTTATGAGAGCGCGAAATGTTAGCCACTACACCATACCGGATGAACTGGCTGTTGTTGAAAGTGCTCTTGATATTTGTCCAAAAGTAGTTGATTCAATCTCGCCTTTTGATCTCCCTCATGGTTCTTCACTTCTCTAGATGGGACAAAAGAACCTTGAGATGCCATGATGACATGATACTCAGGACAACCTTCACGCGTTGCACTACTCAGCCCTGCAGAGTTCAATTAGACGCATGAAGAATAGCCTCACTTCCTTCCAGAAAGAACCAGAAAGAAGCATTGACGGGGACTTTCCGTTAAAAAAAGTTTGGCTAGTTGCATCATGATGGGTCCGTACCCGCAACGCGGATCTTCAAGTTTAGATTTAAATCCCTTAGAATGAGAAGATTTCCCGATCTCTCATTCTTCAAGTAAATCTTTTCGCTCATTCACCGCCAAGTTTCAAAATAACAACCGTCAAACACCTTCATCATGGCTCAAAACGTACCAGAGAACTACGTCCCTCAATATGCTAAGCAGGACGAATGGGAGGATAAAGAGCTCCAGAAGTTCGCAATCGAGTTCTACCGCATTTCAGACAAACCTGAAGAGAACCAACGATGGGTAGACTCTTTCACGGAAGACGCGCGCGTGCAGATTGGCGCCGACAAGGCGCGAGGTTCAAAAGGTTAGTTTACAGCCTCTGATGCATTCATTGACGTATAAAACTGTTGGGGATGTCGTGCTGATAAGCCGAATTATCTAGATCTCGCCCAATTCCGAAGCCGGATGTGGTCCCATATCAAGGAACGAAAACACACGGTGCACAAAGTATTCCCCGGACGATTCGCAGAATCAGAGGACTCGGAGGTAATGCTACTCGGGGACGTGAGCGTCACGACGACGGACGGAAGACTCAAGGAAGCTGCTTGGTCGGCGCATGCGGTTATCAAGAAAGTGGAAGGAGAGTGGAAGTTTAAAGAGTACCGAGTCTGGCTTCAGAACGATGGTCTTCTGTGAAGACAGACACAACTGACGAAGACGGACAAAAGTGAATTTGTGCATAGCCTCTAGTTATTCAATATCATGCCGCTCATGAAAGCCACTGTTGAGAGCTTCTCCCACGGGCCTCGGATGACGTGCCAGGTTGGATAAGTTGATAATTGCGGAGTAATTGTTTGCAAATGCCGAAGGATGCCGTTGTCGAATGGTAAAGCTCCGGATCAGCACGCCGATTAACGGGAAGCTCTGGCAGGGGACAAGGAGAAGGTTACAAGAATTAAAGAGGATAACGTGGAACACTAACAACACGCCTGGGGGCTTCATATCCAGTCTCACTGTCGCAGCGTTTCTGGAGCTAATGGCCAAGGTTCACCGTCCCTTGCTTTCCCACGATCTTAGAGTGCTAAATCTGGTATATCACCGTGTCGCCCCCTGGTGATGAGAGGCACGGCCATGCTGATGGCGTAGATGGCATAGCTCACCTGACCCATGATCACGGCGCAGAATCATGTGGCTTGGTTGGTCGGATGGATGGGCCACGATGTTTGGAGGAATGAATGATAGGATGAATGACTGTCTGTAACTGGTAACGAGGACAATGCTTGAGATCGAGAGATTTGTCGTCATCAATGAGACCTATTCAAGATGGCCGAAACTGTCTTAGAAACCTGTTATGATGGACAGCCAGGTATCAATATCGAACTGAGGCGCGGTTATTATGCCGCTTCGATTTGGGGGATATTCGACTTCCGGATTTGTACCCATCCCATCTCATCCTCCAACGCATGAACCCCGCGCAAGACGCAATGAACGTGTTCCCTTAGAGAATTGCTTAATTCATCAGGACAGAGTCGAGAACCATGCGGCGCCATTACCGCCAACACCCTGGCTGTGTCAATCATGCCTCCTTAGCCAGCCGCCCGGTACGAAAAAGAAACATTAATTGTCCACACTTGACTTCCCGGTTGAGCTAGAAATGCAGGCGGTTTGGTTCCTGACACACCACCGGAACTGCGCAGATCTTGATATGTACCCGGTCGGCTCCTCAAGATCAAGACGTCTTATCATGTCTGGGAC